>CM022302.1:370891000-371090412 GCA_011799875.1 Thinopyrum elongatum | reverse complement strand
GAGGTACGACAATGCGGTCTCTGAAATACAAGGTTCCATCTTCAGACAGCGAGAAATCCCTGTACTTTTCAAGGTGAAGATCTTTCTTCATCAAATCAACTTCAGCATCTTTAGCTTGCGCATTCTTAACAGCTTTCTCAAGATCTGGTTGTATCACAAGGTTATTAAGAGGACCCTGTGGAACAATACGCAGATTCAGCTTGCACAGTTCTTCAAAAAGACGAGGTTGAGCTCGCCTAACCATGAGGTTGTCGCAATATGACTTGCGGCTTAAGGCATCAGCCATCACGTTAGCCTTGCCAGGGGTATAAGATATACCCAAATCGTAGTCCGCAATGGTCTCCATCCATCTTTGCTGACGGAGGTTTAGAGAAGGTTGAGTGAACAAGTACTTCAGGCTTTTATGATCCGTGTATATCTCGCAACGATTACCGAGGAGGTAATGTCGCCATAACTGTAGTGCATAGATGACAGCAGCTAGTTCTAGATCATGTACCGGATAATTCTCTTCATGTGGGCGCAACTGACGAGAGCCATAAGCAATCACTTTACGCTCTTGCATTTGGACACAGCCTAATCCTTCACGGGATGCATCACAATAAATCACAAAGTCTTTGCGGGTATCTGGAGGAGAAAGTACTGGGGCATTGTAACGGATTGACATCTGCCCCAGTGGATAAAGAATGTACTCTGGATGTATCCCTGCTCGAACAGCTGGTAGCTGCGTCGCAGGGTGTGGTGGAAACAAACGATCCATCTGAAACAGAGGAAACTCATGATTGTCAAAAGACAAGGAGAAGTATAACCGATCTCGGAGAGAAAGGTTAAACAAAACAATGGAAAGGAAAATGATTATCAGACTAATCAGATCAACGTCAGGGAAATCGCACAGATATTCAGCTCTTCGGGTGGACGAGAATTACGAGATCCTAAGTGTCGGCGTTAGTAAACTTTAGTTAACCCGAAAGGAAGAGAGGTCAGAGTCCCAGAGTAAAGGTCGAGGAGTAAAAGATCCTAATACCACCCAATTGGCGACGTGGGCCCGTAAGCCACACAGCCAAGTTAGTAAAATAGTTTTTCGGTTTCTAGACTCAACTTCGGCCAAGGAGTTGGAAAGGGGGGCTCCTACAGGCAGTCGGCTCTGATACCAACTTGTGACGCCCCCGGCCCGATCGTGCACTAATCATACACGCAAATGCATACGATCAAGCCTAAGGACTCACGGGAAGATATCACAACACAACTCTAAAACATAAATAAAGTCATACAAGCTTTATATTACAAGCCAGGGCCTCGAGGGCTCGAATACATAGCTCGATGGCATACAAGCGTCAGCGGAAGCATCAGATATCTGAGTACAGATATAAAAGAGAAACAGAAAGGCCTTTAGAAAGGCGGGGCAAAAATAAAACACTATGATCGAAAGGCGCAGGCCTCCTGCCTGGGACCCTCCGATCCTACTCCTGGTCGTCAGTCAACTCGTAGTAGTATCCATCCTCTGGGTAGTAGTAGTAGCGATCGTCGGGGCATCTGTCCCAGGGGGCTCCGTCCTCTGGTCACGACAAACTGATACGGGGAGGAAAAGGAAAACAAAGCAACCGTGAGTACTCAGAAGTACTCAGCAAGCAAGGATCTACACTACATATGCAACATTTTCAAGGGGAGGCTGTATATGTGGACTGGGCTGCAGAAATGCAAGAATAGAGAGAAGGCCTAGTCCTATCGAAGACTAGCATCTTCAGAGGTCTTGCAGAAATAGAAGAGGGTAGAGCAGGTCAATATAATGTAGTTGTAACATTAAGTCTCATCCTCACCCAGAGATCCTTTCTCGACTCCCTGCGAGAAAGCAATCCCAGAGCCATAAAGTCATCAAACCTCGTCCTGAGATCCCTTCTCGACTCCCTGCGAGAAGCAATCCCAGAGCCATATATACAGGTCTCATCACAGGTATCCAGTTCTAAATTGTATCAATCAGGATACAACTCCGAGTGTCCTTTACCGTAGGACCGGCTATCGATAGAAGTGTTCTTCCCTGCAGGGGTGCACCAACTTACCCAACACGCTCGATTAACTCCGGCCGGACACACTTTCCTGGGTCATGCCCGGCCTCGGCCAAACGACACATCGCAACCCTACCTACAGCTCAGCAGAGAGGTCCCCGCCGGTCTACATCCTAAGCGCAAGGGGGTCTTGGCCATCGCCCCTCGCCCTCCGGGTCGTTGCGTACATGGCCCAGATCCAAGCACCACCGAAATGGCGCCAATCACTCCATGCCGCACTGCTAAACTGGACATCTGACAGAGCTTTCGGCTGATGCATACGATGCAGAACGCCCATACTATGCCCACGTGATGGTTAGTGCTATCAGGCCAGAGGCCTGCTCGGATCAAATATCCAAATCGTTAGGACTAGGGCTTGCGGTAACGAGCAGAGACTCACGAAAGATGTGACCCCGTCGCCCCGTCTCGAGGACTTGCGGCAAGGGTTAAGAATGCCCGGCCGCGCCTCGTATTCACCACTCGGGCACCACACTGGCAACCCGCCTTCACATCACACGCGGGTACCCCTCAGGGTCGACCCGCCTTTCCAAGTAACATTGTAAAGTCCAAGTATCCGTGTGTCCATAACATCAGGGAATCCGAGGTATCACCCTCATTGAATTCCCACTCGATGTATCCGTCAAGGTGAACTCGGAGGAATCACCCTCACTGGGTCCACACTTGAGGTGTTGTACGACAGCGTCGTTATCGGAAGCGGTGAAGGAGGAATCACCCTCGATGACCACGACCGAATAGCTACTCTACAGAGTTAACATCAGAAGTGCTACAAGAGGTTTCACCCTCGGCACTCGATAGTAACGCTGCAGTGTCGTTACAACTAAGGGGGGTGATGTGCGGTGTCGGGTCCTGGTCTTCAATCCCATTGATCGGGTCTTCTGACGATCCAGCGCGGCAGTCGGGATAAGTGGGGTCACTGATAGGTCTCTACCCAGCCTAGACTAAACAGTTTAGGATATGTAGGTAATTATCAACAGCAGGTTACAATGAACAGGCTATGCATCAAAATAGGTAAAGCAGCAGCAGCAGTAATTCTAATGCAAGCATGAGAAATTAGAATGGGCGATATCGGTATGCTCAAGGGAGGGGCTTGCCTGGTTGCTCTGGCAAGAGAGAGGGATCGTCAACGGTGGCGTCGGGCTCCTGAGTTGCGTCGGTCTCGGGGACGACGTCGGTGTCAGGGTCTACCGAGAGAGAAGAGGGGGAGGAAACAGTATAAATATAGAGCAAACTTGAGCAACACAAGGTACGACATGATAATACGCAGTGCCGGGTGTATCCTAACGTATGGTTGCACGTCACCGAGGAAGGAGGAATCCATCCGGGAATGTTTTCCCGGTTCCGGACATTTGTCAGACAGATGACCGGAGAGGGACGGTTGCATGTTCTGATAGTTAGGGACGTGTGACGGACGAACGGACCGTGTATTCGGATTCGTCTCGTCGTTCTGAGCGACTTTCATGTACAAAGTTTTTCGATCGGAGTTACGGATTAAAAGATATGATTTTCTAAAGCTTTTATTAATTTCTGAAATTTATTTATTTTATTAAATCAACATTATCCAGAACAGTGTCTTGCTGACGTCAGCATGACGTCAGGACCAGTGGGTCCCACCTGTCATAGGCTGTTAGGTTAATTAGTGATTAACTAATTAAATTACTTTTTAATTAACACTAACTACTTAATTAAATTAACCTAATCAGAATTAATTAACTAATTAATTAATTAATTAGTTTAATTATTTTTATTTATTTTTTTTAAATTCGTTCTGGGCCGTGGGCCCCTATGTCAGTGGGCTGGGCGGACATGTCCGCGGCGTGCACGTCTGGGCGCCGGACATGTCCGGAGCGTGCCCATTTGGGACCGGACATGTCCGGTGCCCAAACGGCACGCGCGGGCGCGGACGGGGGGGGCGCGGACGGGCGAGGCCGCGGCAGCGCGCGGCCAGGGGGTGAGCGGGCGCCCAGGGGCGCGGTCGCGGAGTTGGCGCGCGGACATCGGCTGACGGTCAGAGTGGGGCGAGGCGGCGGTGAACCAGGGGTGCTGGGCGAGAGGGGACGGAGCGCGACGGAGAGGGGGGGGTGGGTAAGAGGAGAGCGGGGCGGCGGCGCGGGCGTGCTCACGTTGGGGGCCGAGTCGAGGCTGGCCGGCGACGGGGGCGAGAGGTGGCGCAGGTGGGGAGGAGGAGGCGATGGAAGGTGCGAGGGGGAGGAGGCGGGCGAGGAGGAGGCGGTGGCGAAGCGAGAAGATACGGCGCGGGGAGAGACGGGTCCAGGGGGGCGACGCGGGCGCCGGGGCGGGGGCGCAGGGGGGGGGGGGGGGGGGGCGCCGGTGCGGAGCGGAGGCGAGGGGGGCGGAGCGAGTCGGGGCGAGGAGCAGCGGTGAGGAGGGGTGAGTGAGCGGGGCGAACGCCGGGGACGAAGGCGGGCGGCGGCGGCGGCGGCAGTTAGCGACGGTCGGCGCGAGGGCGAGGCGGCGACGGGGCGCGTCGGGGCGACAGCGGGGGCGCGGTGCGGGAGCTCCCCGATCGGTTCTGGATCGGGGGGGGGGGGAATGAGCGAGGGGGTGGGGGGTAACGGCTAGGGGTTCGGCCCGAGGGGATAAGGGAGTGGGGGAGTGGCCGGTTGGCCAGCTGGGCTAACGGCCCAGTTGGGCCACGGGGGGGGGGGGGGTTTCTTTTTTTTCCTCTTTTTTATTTTTCTTACTGTTTTCTATTTATTTTACCTGCCAAATGATTTTTGTTAGCTATGAAACTTTGCACATAATTCTAGTTCAATCCACTTAGGTTGCATAAAAAGTTTGAGGCCAATTGGAACTGTTCAAATTTATAGTTGAATTAAAATGCTTTTGTTTAATCTTGTTGTCTCACTAAATTAATTCCATGGGCAAATTGGGAAACCAAATGAGGTTGGTTCCAGCATGTTCATTACTTAGTGAATATTTGCCATTTATTGAACATTTTAGTTTTTATGTTGGACAACTTTTGTATTTCACTTTCATTTAAATTTGACTTTGACTTGGGAGTTGAAATGCAATATAATGCTAATGATGATCATGCACTGTTAATCATGCTGACTTGGCATTATCAAAATGGAATTACTGTGGCTAACCACTGGGGGTGTTACACCCTGCTAGCTGGGACCCACCATATTTGGAGGCTGACTTGTGGGCCTACTAAGCTGACGCGGATGTAGGATTTGTCAACTTAGTCAATATAAACGATTCTAGCTATAGTGACCGTATGATGTCCATCCAACGGCTGTCATGTTTTTTCAACCTCTAGTCTTCTTGCTCTAGCCGCCCAAACCATCGCTGGCCGTGCTGCCTGCTCCTGCGTCACGTGGCCGGCTGTGCTGCCGCGTACGCCTCATCGCCCCACCCTACTCCCATTGCTGTCCTAGCCATCCCTATACTCACCCAGACCTCCTGTTATTCTCCGGCGACGGCAGCCTCACACTGCAGCCGAACCAGAAAACCCTCGTACTCCCGTCCGCGTGGGAAACAACTGCCGAGTCTTCCCGGGCTCCAGGTCATTCCCTTCCTAGGCCTCACCGTCGTCCACCGCCTTGGTGCTCTCAGCGCGGCGTGGTCAACATGGTCAAGGAATTACTTCCATCGGAAGAGGACTGTACGTGGAGAGGCTGACAGCTGGGTCTACGGCCGCAGCAAGGAAGTGCCTCCTTATTCCGCGCAAAATAATGATTCCTCCACATGACAGAGGGGACCCACTGGAAGGGCTACCGTATTTTGCGGAAAAAAAACATTTCCCCCTGACAGCTGGGACCCACCAGCTACATCTTCGCACGCAAGGAAGTGCGTCCATATTACAGCCAAAAAAAATGATTCTTCCCCCTGCCAACTAGGGCCCACCAGCTATATCTTCGCATGCAAGGAAGTGCCTCCTTATCCTCCCTGACAGCTGGGACCCACCCGGTCGAACCGTACGTAGGGTTGTCTGTCTGGTCGTGAACTTGTACGTACATACTAGTCGATCAGTCTCTCTGCAGCGATGAACCGTTGCTGAGTAAGGAGCAGCACGTGTCATAGTAGAGGTGCGGACGTAGCATGTCACGATGTCCCGTCTATATCGTGTACACGTACGTGCGGCCACGCTGCAAGAAAGTAAATATGGCTACATATGTACATACGGGCGAGGTCTCTAACGTGTACATCGATGGCGTCATGTTCATCGGCTACCAACCGGCTGGGTCGGAATGGAGGAAACAGCGTCGTGTTCATCGGGAGGCAAAAGACTGGGTCGGAATACGTCTTGTTCATCGGGAGCCAACCGGCTTGGACGGAACAGCTGAAATGAGGTCTAGCGTACCGCAGAACGGAGGAAATGAACTTCTGTTCGAGCTCCTATAGTCGAAACGGGGTCCTGTTGATCGGGAGGAGTGTGGCGTACCGCAGAATGGAGGAAATGGGCTTGTGTTCGAGCTCCTACGGTCGAAATGGGGTGCTGTTGATCGGGAGGGGTGTGACGTACCGCAAAACGGAGGAAACGGACGAGCACCTACGGTCAAAACGGGGTCCTGTTCATCGGGAGGGGTGTGGCGTACCGCAAAACGGGACTCCACGGGCTACTGTTCATCCCCCGTCTACTGCCTCGCTCCAGCCTCCACGGGGCTACTGTTCATCCACCGTCGACTTCCTCCAGCCTCCACCAGCTATTGTTAATCCACGGGGCTACTGTTCATCCAGCCTCAACCGGCTACTATTCAACCAGCCCTCCACGGGATCCTGTTCATCCAGCCCCACATCCTCGATCGGGGTCATGTTCATCCAGTGGCAACGGCCTCTACTACCACGGGGTCCTGTTCATCCAACCCCCACCAGGAACTGTTCATCCAACCCCCAACAACGGCCACTGTTCATCAAGAGGCAGCAGGTTCGATCGGCTTCAGTTAGCAGCAGTAGCGAAGGAATCGGTCGGGTTCAGTTAACAGCCAAGGGATCGATCACTCAGGTTCAGTAACGCAGCTGGTGCAATCGCTTGGGTTCAGTAAGCGAACACCTCGCTCGGGTTCAGTTAGAGCCCAACGCCTCGCACACACGCGCGTACGTGTACGAGAGAAACGCACAAACCTTCGTGCATCGCTCGGCCCCGACCACCCACCGTAACCGGGAACTCCCCGAAATTTTCCTCGCCCTCGCTTCTACCACGATTTTTTCCGCCATGGACAGCCCAAAGAATGTCATGCAGGTGCTGTCATGATTTTTTTGTCATAGAAGTAGGAGCCCACCACATCTATGATGATACGTGGTTTTGTCACAATTATCATCATAGAAGTGTCATGAGCATGACAAGAAAAAAATTCGTACGGCCCAAAATGTCACGGACGTGTCTTTTTTTTTGTAGTACGTACCATCGCCTGTGGGTTTCATCACACCCCCACCAGCACACTCATCGCAACCCGCTGCCGTTGGCGTGGTGCCACTACTACAAATCACGCAGAGTCATCCATCGCATCTCAACTACAATCCTCAACCCTGGTCGAGTCTTCTACAAATGCCCGAATCATGGGGTAATAATATGTTTAAGTTGTTCGCCTGCTTTCAGTTGCTGATTTTTTTTAATAGTTTGGTTGATGATCTTCCAATTTGATTTGTGCAGAAAAGGGAAGATTCATGTGATTTGTATTTCTGGGAAGTTGCTGATGTGGGGGAATGGAACTACGCTGCTTATTTGGTTAGCCAAGGAATCCCAATACCAGCAGGTTGGGGTGTTGGACAAGTAATTGAAGGAACGACAGAAGAGGAAGACGCGTAGCAGAAGATTAAAGGTGCAGTTCATCTGATCATGGCCAAGCAACAACTGCTGAACGACCTTGGCAGCAATAAGGAGATGAAAGAGCTTGTGAAGATAATGGGCAAGATCATTGTGCTCTGTAGGATGATTGTCTCTTTATTTGCAGTGTATGTAGCACTCGTGATGTATTCAGTGGCTATAACATGAGTACTTTGCTGAAACTAGTAATGAATGTAACCTGTTTAGCATGCTGGGCGTAGTGTTGTGAACATCTAATGATTTCTATTAACGGAAAATCGAGGGGTATCCCCTTTTGCTCATAAATAAATAAATAGCAGAGGCCCTTTTCCTAATAAATAAATAAATTAGCAGAGGCCCTATCAGGTCAGCTTCATCCTATTGGAAGACGTAGAGCAAATTGCAGTACAACAACAAACTATGTCATCAAATACAAGTTTGACAGCCAAATATGAGTACAACTAAACAACAATGTCATCATGTTTTAGTCATCATACAATTACCAAACACAAATCAACATACATAATAAGTGATGTTCTCATAGCAAAATACTAAACAACAACTTCATCATGTTTCGGTTAACATAGCAAACACAATTTCACATAGTAGATAAAAAGTCGTCTTCTCACAGGCAAATACAACAAAAGCAATCTAATCATCATCCGCAGCAGCAGCGTTAACATCTTCGCCATGTGTATTAGTCTGAATCGTAATTCCCCATAGTGTCATCTTCTTCTTCATCCTCAATGTCCTCGAACGTAGGCCTCTTATTGATCAACTCTCGTACGTCCACAGCCTGACAGGGGATCTTTTCGCCGGCGTTATTGATGTGATGGTTCTCAAAGATACTATGAACATCCGTGGAATCGTCTACATCAGGAGCAGCGTAAGCATCATCTTGTTGTGCAACTTCATTAAACGAATTCCTCTGCTCAAACCTTTGCCATACTCTCCAGTCATCGCTACATGCATATGTGTCTTCCAAGAAAAATATATGTGTTGCTTGATTTGCCAAAATAAAAGGCTCGTCGGTGTGGTACGCTGCCTTGACATTGATGGATTTGAAATAATTATCAGCTTTGGGTTTTGCGTTCCTGGAAAACAGGTTATACCAATGATAGCACAACAGAACCACACACCGATGAACCTTGAAACTGGAGATATACTGCAACTCAACAATGTTTGTTATGTTAGCATACATTTCAGTTGTCTCTTTGTTGTACGTATCCGTGCTCATGATGGCACTGTTTTGTGTCTTCCTGCCTTCATCGCGTGCAAGGGTGTTGTAGCGCACATCTCCAACAACGCAAGATTGATAATGTCTTACCCGAGTATCAGGATCCATTGCTAGTGTGTAAAGGGCATCATTAACTGCCTGCCCATCCTCCCGCATCTTCTTAACCTATGGTTAGAAAATAGACAAGCTGATCATCTTATGTACTCAATATATTAAAAAACTGAGAGTGCAATTCAAAAGCTTACACGACTCTGGAACCATTTCACAAATCCTGCCATAACCAGTTTGTCAATGTTTCTTGGATTTTGCGGCAGTAACTCCTTTTTGTAGATGCTGCAAAACATAGTGATCGCGTCAAACATCTAAATATATAAGAATGTGCTGCAAGTTTAGTAGATTACGATGTATAAGCTGCAGTACTTAGCACTTACTCGATATAAGGTAGAATCTCGGGACAGTTATTCAACACATACCAAACCATTTTGTGCAAATCTTTAGGTTTGTCATCTTGTCGACTCTTCCGTGTAACTCCAACAGAACAATCGAAAACATTGAGCTCGGGATTTTCTTCACCCACCTTTTTGCTAATCCGATCAGCTGTTTCAATTTATTTTGAGCAGAATGTCAACGCTTCTGTAGCAATGTAGGCCTCTGCAATGGGACCCTCGGGTCCAGCTCTGTTCCCAACATAGCCCTTGAAAGTGCCTAGCCACCTTTCAATAGGGTACATCCAGCCGTACTGCACTGAACCTCTAAGTAGTGCCTCATGAGGTAGATGAATAGCCAAATGCACCATTACATCAAAGAAGGTTGGAGGATATATCTTCTAAAGGTCACATAGGATAGTTGGTATCTTGTCTCTAAGACGCTCCAAAGCATCTATCTTTATATTTCTACTGCAGAGCTCCCTGAAGAATTGTCCCAGCTCTGCAACTACTCTGTATAAGTTTGGGCGGCCCAATCCTCTAAGGATAACAGGTAAAACCCTTTGAAGTAGGACGTGGCAGTCATGAGTTTTCAGCCCTTGTACCTTGTTTCCATCTGCACTGACTCTCCTTTCAGGGTTGGAAGCAAATCCATGTGGGAATCTCACATGTGACAGGACCTTGTAGAATTCTTTTCTTTTTACCTTGTCCAAAACGTACACAGCTGGTGCCACATCCCGTGATGCACCATCAGCATTCACCTGCAAATTGGATCAGATACCCAGGTGTGTCAAATCAATCCTAGATTTTAAGGTATCTTTCGTCTTGCCTTCAATATTAAGAAGTGTGACGATAATGCTGTCACATATATTTTTCTTGATGTGCATCACATCAAGATTATGCCGTAGATCCAAATCTTTCCCATAGTCCAAGTCCCAAAAAGTGGACCTGCGGGTAAACAATAATCTCTCTTCTGCCCTGCCACGCTTTCTTCTCCCGCTACCATTATCAGGATGGTTTCCTGGTGTAATATGCCTGACCTTTTGTAATTCCTCCTGCAACTCATCGTTGGTGAGCCTCTTTGGTGCATCACAGTTTTCATGCTTTAGATTGAACACATGTCTTCGGTATTTTCTAGGACACGACTTGTCATTGGCAAGGAAATGGCGGTGTCCAATGTAACAGATCTTGCTAAGTATTGCGTATGGCAGCAGATTCTTGTCACAATGAACACATGCATTGTAACCATGTGTCGTGCGCCCTGACATAGTACCCAAAGCCAGATAATCATGGATGCACCGAATTACAACAACACGCAGAAAGAAATCAGCTAGTGGGCTGCTATATAGGTCTCGAGTGAGAACACCCCTCCATAGCTGATGAAGTTCCTCCACAAGATACTCCTTGAATAAATCAAAATCCTTTGCAGGACTTTTTGGACATGGGATGAGCAAGGACATCATGTAGTTTGATTCTTTGGTGCAGACATTTGGTGGCATGTTGTAAGGAATAACAAGCACTGACCACATGCTATATATGGCACTCTGGTGGCCAAATGGGTTGAATCCATCTGTAGCTCGGACAAGTCTATTTTTTCTCGGCTCAGCAGCAAACTTTTTGTGTGTCTGATTGATGGTTATACACTCACTACCATGAGATGGATGGCTCATTACATTCTAATCTCTGTACTCCTAGTTCCTAGAATGCCACAGTACATCCTCTCTTGTTTCAACATCATGAAACAACCTCTGCAATCTTGGTACAATTGGAAAATGTCTCAGAACATTATGAGAAATCCTCTTCACAGCATCGCCATCTTTCCATCTTGATGATTTGCATTTTGGGCATTCACTTAAGTTGGCACAATCCTTCCAGAACAGAACACAATTATTCTTACAAACATGGATCATATCATATCCAATTCGAATTGCACGAAGGAAATTCTTCATTTTACTGTAGGTGTGTGGCAGCTTAGACGCGTCTGGGTAAGATTTGCGGAAAGCAACCAACATCGCATCGAATGATTTGTTGGTCATCCGCTCAGATGTCTTCACCTGAAGAAAGGTGACCATAGCTGAGAATACTGACAGCTTATTTCCTGCGGTGACTGCCACGTTGCATTGTTCCAACATGCGGGCCCACCGTTATTCTTATGCAAGTGAAAATTCACAAAATGCGTGAGCATTTTGTTGCATTGTTTCAATGTTGGTCAAACTCACTGGCTCTGCAGCCACCACCTCCTCCTCCTCTTCCTCCTGAGCATCAGGCAGATCAAGATGGTGATCTGCTGCTTCCACATAGTCAATAACATTGACGTTCACAGCTTCACCATGATGAACCCACCTAGTATATGTGACCGACATCCCATACAAGTGTAGATGATTTTGCACAGTTGACTATGGTCTTGAAACTGAATTCATACAACTACTACACGGGTAGAGCACATCTGATTTCGGACCACCGTACTCACCTCTGATAAAGTTCATGAAGTTTTCAACCCCCTCGACATATGCAGGGGAGAATCTTCGAGCAGAAGTTATCCAAGTCTTGTCCATCTGTTAGACATACAAATTAGTTCTTCTGCTAGATATTACAAGAAAAGCATATATGTTTTTTTAATAAAGTCCAGAAAAAATACCTAGGTTGAAGTCTAAAGCTATGGCAAGATATTTGGACAAGCAGATCTAAGTAACAAAATATATGTAAAGCTAATTCAGCAAACATATTGAGTGCTAAATTATGGCAAGCTATTTCAGCAATCAATGAGGCCGAGCACACAACCATCAAAGGCCATCTCCGCAACAAAGATTGAGTGTAAAACGGTGTTGAGCTATTTCACCTACTAGATTGGCTACTAGACCATGGCAATCTGCTTCACAATACATATATGGTCCTAATATATGGCAGGATATTTTAGCAACTAATCGAGCATGGCATGTGATACTTCTCCAACGTATCTATAATTTATGAAGTATTCATGCCATGTTTACAATAATTTAATATGGTTTTGGTATGATTTGGATGGAACTAACCCGGACTGACGCTGTTTTCAGCAGAACTACCGTGGTGTTGTTTTTTTGTGCAGAAATAAAAGTTCTCCAAATGCAACGAAACTTTTTGACATTTTTTATGGAACTAAAGAGGCACTAGAAGCTTCATGGGAGGACCAGAAGGTGAAGGAGGTGAGCACAAGACACCTGGGCGCGCTAGGAGGCCCAGGCACGCCCAGGTGGGTTGTGCCCACCTCGAGGCCCATCTTCGCGTGATTCCAATGCTGAAAATCCTATAAATAGAGAAACCATCAGAAATAAACCTAGATCAGAAGTTCCGCCACCACAAGCCTCTGTAGCCATGAAAAACCAATCTAGACCCCATTTCGCCACCCTGCCGGAGGGGAAAATCATCACCGGTGGCCATCTTCATCATCCCGGCGGCCACCATGATGAGGAGGGCGTAGTCCACCCTCGGGGCTGAGGGTTTGTACCAGTAGCTATGTGTTTAATCTCTCCCTCTCTCTCGTGTTCTTGATGGCACGATCTTGATGTATCGCGGGCTTTGTTAATATAGTTGGATCATATGGTGTTTCTCCCTCTCTATCTTGTTGTGATGAATTGAGTTTTCCCTTTGAGATTTCGTTTTATCGGATTGAATATTTTTATGGATTTGAGAGCACTTGATATATGTCTTGCATATGAATACCCGTGGTGATAATGGGGTATTATATTGATTCACTTGATATATGTTTTTGCACTCAACTCGCGGATTCCCGAGGTGACATTGGGGTAATCTATGCATAGGGGTTCATGCATGTTTTCATCCTTGTTTCTCTGGTAGAAATCTTGGGGCACTCTTGGAGGTTCTTTGTGTTGGATTGAGTATTATGAATCTGAAATTGTTTGATGCCTATCGTATAATTAACTCATGGATACTTGTGGTGACATTGGAGTATCTAGGTGACATTAGAGTTGGTTGATGCATATCATATGGTGTTATTTTAGTATGAACTCTTGGATAGAACGAACAGAAAGAATAACTTTGCATTATTTTAGTACAAACTCTTGAATAGATCAAACGGAAAGAATAACTTTAAGGTGGTTTCGTACCCTACAAACAATTTCTTCTTACGTTCTCCGCTAGATAAGAACTTTGGAGTGATTCTTCATCACACGTTGAGGGATGGTTATATGATCCAATTAGATTAGCATTGTTGAGAGATTGCACTAGCGAAAGTACGGACCCTAGGCCTCATTTTCAAGCATTGCAATATCGTTTGTGCTCACTTTTGTTACTTGCTACCTTGCTGTCCTTTATTGTGCCTATTACAAAAATCAATATCTACTATCATTACTACACTTGTATCACCATCTCTTCGATGAACTAGTGCACCTATACAAATTACCATTGTACTTGGTGTGTTGGGGGACACAAGAGACTTTTTATTATTAGGTTATAGGGTTGCTTGAGAGAGACCATCTTCATCCTACATCTCCCACGGATTGATAAACCTTAGGTCATCCACTTGAGGGAAAATTGCTACTGTCCTACAAAATTATGCGCTTGGAGGCCCAACACGAGTCTACAAAAATAAAGTTGCATAGTAGACATCAAGCTCTTTTCTGGTGCCGTTGCCGGGGAGGTGAGTGCTTGAAGGTATATCTTTAGATCTTGCAATTGAATCTTTTAGTTTCTTGTTTTATCACTAGTTTGGTTTATAAAAAAAATTACAAAAATATGGAATTGAGGTGATCTCATGTTGTTCATCTTTATAATGTCTTTCTTGAAAATGATAGAAAGGAAAATTGTGCACAATTGATAGAAGAAGAATTCTATAAAATGTTTGACAAAAGATCTTTCAGTGATGAGCATGATAGCAATTTTGTTGGTATGAACTCTTTGAATATCCATGATGCTAACTATATGCAAAGCCATAAGCTTGGGGATGCTATATTTGATGAAGATGATATTTTTAGTCCCCCAAGTTTAGATGAGAAAATTTTATTATGATGATTGCATGCCTCCTATTTATGATGATTATATTGATGAAAGTGGATTTGAAGAGGTCATGACTTTATTTAATGATGAATCCACTATCTTGGAAGAGGTTGCAATTGATTATGACAACAAAATTGCTATCTATGATGATTATTGTGATGACATGTATGTTATAAAAAATAATGATATCCATGAAACTTGTCATCATGATTTTAGTGCTCAAATTTATTATGTGAATCAAGTGTCATATGATAGTTATTTCATTGACTTTGCTCCCACAATTATTGGTGAGAATAAATTTGCTTATGTGGAGAGTAATAAATTTTCTATGCTTGTGGATCATGAAAATAATGCTTTATGTGATGGTTATATTTTTGAATTCATTCATGATGCTACTGAAAATTATTATGAGAGAGGAACATATGCTTGTAGGCTTCTCACTAATATCAAGTTTCCTCTCTTTATGTTGAAAGTTTTGAAGTTGCACTTGTTTTGCCTTCCAATGCTAGTTGATTCTTGCTTCCATAAATTATTTGATCACAAAATACCTACGCATAGGAAGTGGTTTTGACTTAAATGTGCTAGTGATATTCTTCATGATGCTCCCGTTATGTTTCAATTCTTTACTTTTATGTGAGCATCATTGAAATCATCATGCCTAGCTAAAAAGGCATTAAAGAAAAGCTCTTGTTGGGAGACAACCCAACATTTACCCCTACTGTTTTTGTGTGTTCACATGATTAATCTACTGTATTAATCATGTTTTATAGCTTTCGTTTCAATAAAGTTCCAAGTAAAGCATTTGGGATAGTGTGGATGATAGTTGACTCGATTCTGTGCAAAAATAGAAACTTTTGTGCTCAGTCCAGGAATTTTGAAACTTCACTGCAATCTGATTTTGATCTGAAATTTTTACAGATGATTGATATACAAATTACCTACGTTTTACTAATTTTTCAGAATTTTTGGAGTTACATAAGTATGGTTAGAGTCCAGATTACTACAGACTATTCTGATTTTGACAGATTCTGTTTTCAATGCATAGTTTGCTTGTTTTAGTGTTTCCATAGATTATGTTAAGTGATATAAATTGTGGAAATGATAAGGTACAGTACGCATTGTGTGAGAACAATTATGAATCTTGTCTTTGACAGTACCAAAGTGAATGATTTGTCTTTATCATACTAACCTATCTCACAAAGTTCCGTTAAGTTTTGTGTGATTGAAGTTTTCAAGTTTTGGGCGAGATATCGATATGAGGAGAATAAGGAGTGACAAGACCCTATGCTTGGGGATGCCCAAGGAACCCCCAAGGTAATATTCAAGGAATATCCAAGCAACTAAGCTTGGGGACGCCCCGGAAGGCATCCCCTCTTTCGTCTTCAACATTATCGGTAACCTCACTTGGAACTATGTTTTTGTTCGTCACATGATATGTGTTTTGCTTGGAGCATCATTTTATTTTATTAGGATTTGCTTGCTGTTATTTAGATTAATGTTTTGCATATTTTACTTCAATAAAAATGTCAAGTATAGCCTTTGCCATGCTTATTTTGCAAGTATATGAGTTGCGGTTCCAAAACAGAAAGTTTATCGCTGTTGCAAAAATTCTCTAGAAAAGTCAGAATGTGATAAAAGGTTGATTTTTTTTTGCACAATAAGCTATTTTTACAGTGTGGTAAATTTTCAGAATTTTTGGAATTAAATAAATATGGGTCTTGCTTCATCCTTTACAGACTATTCTGTTTCGACAGATTGCTGTTATGTTTGCATATGTTTGCTTGTTTAATGATTCTATTTGAGGATAGGAGTGTCAAATATGCAGAGGCATTTAGTATGCAATATTAAATAATAATTTTAGTGATTTGTTACAGTAGATAATGATAAGGTGTTGCATTGATTTATACTAATGAATCTCACGAGTTCTTGTTGAGTTTTGTGTGGATGAAGTTTTTGAGATTTAGGGAAACCGTGATACAAAAGGAATTAAGGAGACACAAAAGCTCAAGCTCGGGGATGCCCAAGGCATCTCAAGATAATATTTCAGTAAGTCTCAAGCATCTAAGTTTGGGGATGCCCCGGTAGGCATCCCACCTTTCTTCCTCAACAATTATCGATTAGCCTCGGTTGAGCCTAAGTTTTTGCTTCTTCACATGATGCGTGCTATTCTTAGAATTTCATTTTATTTTGTTTTGCTTGCTGTTTTAATAAAATACTTACATCTGAAAGTTTTTTAATAAGAAAGAGTCTTCTAATAGCTACCTGTTTACTTAACTACTCGCTTGAACTTCACTTATATCTTTTTGGAGTAGCTTGTCATTTACTCTTGTGCTTCACTTATATCCTATGAGTAAATTGTTGAATGAATTGAATATCATGAAGTTGAAATTATATGTTCATATCATGCCTAGTAGTAGCTTCACATTGGGTTTAGAGAGTGAAATCTTTTGAAGCTTGACTATCACAATATTGGTCATACAAGCAATTCATGAATGATTAGTATAAGGAAGAGAACTTTCACATACAAATATATTATCTTGGACATCTTCTATGATTGTGAATACCCATTAATTATTTTCAAACTTGAGAAAATTAGTTGAAGTTGGACAAGGAAGACAACGTAATGAGTTATGTTTGAGTATATTTGCATAGAAATTATATTGTTATGGATCCTCCAACATGTGGTGTTTGCTTAGGATCGTTTGCTAGCCAAAAATTTGTACTAAGTAGAGATACTACTTGTGCATCCAAAAACCCTTAAACCCAGTTTCTTGCCATGAGTGTCCACCATACCTACCTATGGATTGAATAAGACCCTTCAAGTAAGTTGTCATCAATGCATAAAGCAATAAAAATTGCTCTTAAATATGTTTGATCTTTCATCGTAAGGGAAAATTGAGCGTTGTACGAACTTGTGATGGCAAAGTAATAAAAGAGATGGATTGCATAATAAAGGTTGCTATCATAAGGGGCAATATAACGTGACTTTTCTTTGCTTTAACAGTTTGGGCACCCAAAAATAAAAAGTGCATGACAACCTCTGCTTCCCTCTGCGAAGGTCCTATCTTTTACTTTTCAGTATTTACTTTTATGCAAGAGTCAATAGTATGCATTCTCATTTCAACCTCAATTACTCTCTAGTTGGAAAGCATCATGTGGTGGGGAAAGATCTAGGCACATATGGCTAGTCAAATATATTTGATCATGATTTATTATTGTTGACAATTATCTCTATGATAAATGAGTTAGGAGGCGAAACATTAAGCTCATGTCTTTCTCTGTGTTTGATGGATGCCATTTGTTCTAAAAATATGCTTTGAGTACTAGCAATCATAGAAGACTATATGATGATTGAGTATGTGAAGCTCTTACTTAGACTCTGTTGAATAAGTTGAATTCACTACAAGAAATATGTCAACTTGCGACCATCACTATTGGTCGCTGAATGGTCGTTGTTTTTCATTTGCGACCTTTTTATGACCAAAAACAATTGGTCAAAAGCTGACCGTCTTTAATGAAACTTAACGACCTTCTCTATGATATGGTCGTAGAAGGCAACGACCAAAACAAAAGGTCGTTGGTCCTATGACCTTTTGTTTTTGTCGCTGGCTGTCTGCCCAGGCCACGTCGGATCCGACGTGGGAAGCTGACGTGGTAAAATTGCGACCAAATGAAAAGGTCATTGATTAGAATCAGCCCGGTCCAATTCGACGCTTTACTTGGGCCAAGCCCAACAATTCAGCCCGTTTAATATTATTTGTCCTATTAATTCTGGTCAGCCACATGGGCTAGGCCCAAAAATTCGGTCTTTTATTTTCTGGGCCATGGCCTTTTAATCTACTGATTTTCTATTTTCAACCATTATATATTCAAGCTGGTCCCACTAGTCAGATGGGTCCCACTTGTCATGTTCATCTCTCAAATTGGTCCCACATGTCAAAAATGTACAAATTTGACAGATTATTTTCATAAGTGGCCCCACTAGACAGGTTTCCATTTCACAAGTTTTCAAATCACATACATAATCAATATTTCAAATAGAACAAAAAACACGTAAAATTCATCAAATGTACCACTAAATAAATCTATTACAATCTTTACAACACAGATATGCTACAATATGCTACTCTTCACGGCTTCACACTTGCTTCACACTTCACGACTTAACACTTGAGCTTCTGTAAAAGAGGAACCACCACAATTTTAAGTCTACAATACAACAATTGATACTAATCAAGGATAAAAACAAAAACAAGTAATAGACTCAAATGTGAAGGCAGCATGGAACTAGTGATACGACAACATGCAGAAAACACTACGATGTAATACTGTTGTAAGTTCGTATCAGCGCAAAATCAGCACTGCACAATGAAGCACATAACAATTGGTACCAAGCAAGCTGACAGACTCACAGTTTTATCAACCCTCACAGAATAAACAAAGTTGAGTTATCCATACAGCCATCTTGCAATAGACCATCGGACTAACACCACACAGAATAAACAAAAAGAGAAAACTCAAATCTCCATGGAGAAATGGACACCAGCTCTGCATTATCACAATAGTATCATGTGGTCTACGGGATTCAATTCTACTCTGAACAAGTTGACCATTGAAATAAGGATCATGTGGCCTCCAGGAAAACTGGAGCTGCAAACTTCAAATCTACTTCAAATTTTGACACACAGCATAGAAGTAATTCACCATAGAGAACATATAAATGGGCATGGGGATCTGAGACTCGACGATGACAGCAAACTAAAATCTCGGCCCAGTAATTAATGCCGGAGCCAATCGGACAAGCAGAAATTGTGGCGAGTAGGCTGAGATTGCCCCTAGAAAATTCAATTTTTTGCAGGTTTCTAGAATTCAGGAAGAACCCATCAATTCTGGGCCGGAGCGGGAAGATGTGCAGGCAGATCAAATAGTAGATTCGAGCAAGAAGGATGTACTACCTGAAATAGGAAACGAGGAGGCCGATCCGATGAGTCCCACCCAAACTGTGGAAGGAGCAGCGGCAGCAGCTGCAGAAGGACTGGACAGCCAAGACGTCGTCATGGAACTGGTAGGTGACGACGATGTGGTAGTGGTGGAAGCCGCCACCGAGGCCGACGGCGTCTGCGATGTCCTCGTCCTCCTCGAAGGCAATGACGACGGACGGGTAGGCGTCGAGACGGTGGTCGCTACTCTGGTAAGAACTACAGGAAACTTAATTACTTCTCAATGCTATGGAGTCACACTTTCAGAAAACCTGTCTATGTATATACAAACTTGAAAGATTAGCCATGCAAAGGTTCAATGGATCCAAATAATCATGCACATCAGAAAACTAGAGGAACAGACAGTCAACACGTATATATCTAGTCAATAAAATATGCATGCAAAGTTGTATTGATGTAGACATCCTTTCACATCATAATTCAGAAACATCAAAGTCTCGCTGCATCTCAAAATCAAGCCGATCTAAAAGATCCAATAATACTACTGCAATTGTAATCATACGACAGAACAGATGTGACCACCTCAGACAACTATGTACTGCTAGTTCAATTTATGCTCAGATCTGCACTGAGACAACCAATAAGCATCATGCATGCAAACAAGGGTATTGCCTTTTGGTCAAGTCTTCATGACATACAAACATGTTTCTACAATGTTCAACATTTCCAGTGCAAGCATTGTACAAAGCAAAACAAATTGAAGCCCAATAAGATAGACTCGTGCATAGGAGTCAACCTCTACAAAAGAGAGTGTAAATATTTCCTCAAGGGTAGGTAGCTAACGAAATGACCATTTACTCGCACCAACAGGACTTCGTTAAATACCAGATCAAGCAATAGCATTCGCTATGTGCAGCTCCAAGACATTAATTCTGTAGTACCATATTCTAGATGAGTATATTGGAAGAATTCAGACTTCCGTACAAGTAATGTGTGCTGAATTGCCTAAAGGGTATCATGACCTCTTAAAAAAGATTTAATCAAAATAATAATGAGAAGAATTAAGTAAGTACTGCAAAATTACTTGTTTTGTTCTTAACGATTAAAGATAAGTGGAATCTGAGGCAGACACTTAACCTGCCAAATCCACTACTGCATTCCATCAAAACTGCAGACTAACAATTCTAGTTTATACTCCTCTTTTAGAGGTACAGATTATAGCTAATGGGAGCTGATGTCCAGGAGTATTTGCAAATGATACAACATCATGGAGTAGGATAACATGTTTAGCAGTACAGGTTATAGAGTAAGCAAGCAAGCAATTTGGCAAACTATGTTGCAAGATAATTTTTGTGTCGCTAACAATCACCATGTAAGAATGCTTTGTTGTACTAATACATGCACATCAAGTGAGAGTGGTTTTCTGTTCTTACCACAGCGGCACAAGTGAGACGATGCCCGATTCGCCCTGCTTCTCCACAAGACTCGACCAGGAGCACGCATCCTCGAAGGAACCAGCGGCGCTGCTTGCTCCCTTGGCCCAGCTCCTTTTGCTGCGGAGGATGGCCGAGACTTGGATGCGGAGCTCGCTGCACACGGCATATTGTGTCACTACTTGCAACAATAGAAGGAACTCACATATCATAGAACTTGCATTAAGTTCAAAAAATGTATTAGGACCGATATATGTCTACGAAGCAATAGGTCAACTAGAGATTCATGTCTACAATTTGCTAGAGAAGAAAATAAGAAGTCAAGATACATATTATATCTGTCAAAAGAAGGACCAATATCAATCACACCCTTTAATTTTAAAGAACATGGTTTCAATTTGTTCTTTGCATATTACATCAGTAGTTCTGTTGCAGGGTTTCAATCCCCTGCTCTCACTCTAGCTTGTAGCTAGCCTACCAGCAGTTTAACAACACTAATAGATTTGCATCTGATGCTGCCACTTAATTTCAACACATGTCAAGACAAAAAGCATGGCATCAACACTAATAATACATGTAAGGCGGAACGAGAGCAGCCAAGGTAGATCTCCAATCATCAATCATAATATGCAAAATACCCTTGCGGAAGCATACGAGGAACTCTAGTTTAGAAACAGAACTGCGTCCCAGAACAACACTAACAGAGTGGTTTACCCCTAGCTATACGTGATGAAACAAACGTTATGATATTCTGTGCCATGACAAATTTGGCAGTTCTTGGCCAATAAACTTGTGTCAAATTGGTCTATATCTAGTATGTACTAGTTAATAAAGTAATTTAGGCCAGATTCAAAGCAGGTGCGCTGCAGGCCACATCATCATATTTAAGCATTAATATTTCTGTATTACTACACAGCAACTACAGCACTAGGAGTACACAGCAACTAGTAGCAGAACTAGCAAGAAATAACCAAATTTAGTGTACATCAATATCATCAGGAACATGAGTATAACAAGCATCTTGCTTTACTGGGATACAGTGACACGGCATAATTACTAGGATACAGTAACACATACGCATTGTTGATTTAACACATTCAGAAACAGTCTAGTGTGTATATTGTACTCTGCAAGGCTTCCTGAGAGGAGAGGGCACGCGCGAGTAGAGTGCCTGAAAAGCCTACACACGCATAGGGTTACTGCAGCAGCTAGAGTCTAGAGGGCATCCAATGTAGCAAGCACTGCACGGTGGCCTTCCCATTCTCACCACGGTAAAAAAAAACTACTACTGACACGCTTCCATGCAGGTTGAGAGGGCATCCAATGCAAGCAAGCCTTAACTAGGATCAAAGTGAGTAGAGTATCGTACCATATCAACTATGATCAACAAAGAACCTACTAACACTTGATCTAAACAATGTTGCCATTATCGCAAATGTGAACAAGACAAGTTGCTACAAGCAATTCTACACTAGTTGGTTGCTAGCCTCGCCAAAGCATGCTTCAGAAATCTAAGCAATCACTGTGCAACAAAATTGCCTTTCAAGGGTTACATCATGCATGCATACAAACATTTTAAACTCCATGGTAAAAGACCACACTGTGCCAGGTTATGCTACCAAGTCCAGAAAACTATATCAAGGGAGTTGCATTTACCTTCATAGATAGATGAGAATACTGAATCACCCAGCCCAAGCCAAATCATGCAATGCAATCTTCTGAACTTGAAAGACTTGCTCACCGGTTGCATCTTCTTGCACGAGGTCATCGCTGATCAATGCCATTTAAACAAGAAATTTTGGTTCGTCGGGCAACTAAGACAGAATAACAACTAGTTGATGGATTAGAACTTTACAAGTGTTCAGTGTGGTGTGGCATGAGGTAACAGGAGGCTTACCTATCAGAGTCATACTGCACCATCCGATAGAGCTTGTCCAACTTCCTCATGTATCCAAAGCTTTTCTCTACTTATCTTCAACTCATCAATATTTTCCTGAGTAAAACGCAGTATCCATCAAAATGTGGGCAATATTACCACCGAGGTTCAAACATAAACGCTCAAGCAAGTTAGGTTGCTACAAGCCAGTAAATATTGCCCAGACAGATGATGCCTGGAAGGTGCAGTCTAGTGTGTATGTTGGTCAGAGTAGACCGACCTTGCAATACGACGAACGCGAGCTCTTGTGCGCCGCTGCTGCCTCCTTCCTGGACAGATCCGGCCGTCCTTAGGCGTTGCCGCTCGCCAGTCTGGCTCCCCTTGACCTCCTCGTTTGATTCCCCGCTGCACTAGAGCCCGACTGTGGAGGAGGCGCATCAGCCAAGGAGGGAAATCGGGTTCCGGTGCTGCTCCCGCCAGTCGTACCTCCCGGCCGCCTCGCTCCCCTCCTTGGGCAGCAGCACGCCGTCCTCCTGCACGCCGGCCTCCTCCACCGCCGCCGCCAAGCACCTCCCGACGGCCCGGCTCCTCCCACTCCTCCCATCGATCCCGACCCCCTGCCACCGCACGCCACGCGCTGGGCTCGTTGCCGCCGAGATCTTGAGCGCGGCGGAGGAGACCGCGAGGAGGAGGGAGGGGCGTGGCAGCGCGGTGGTGGGAGGTTGGTTGGGGGTTGGAAGGGGAACTAGTTGCCCGGAGCAGGAGGGAGGAGGACGTCAAAGGGGGACGCCGGCTAGCCCAAGCCCCGCCGGTGTAGAGCGCCTGCTCGATCCAGATTGAGGTCCCGATTGGCGTGGGGTTGCCTGCGAATCCCCGCTGCGCCGATGGCGAGATCTTGGGTCAGCCTCGACCTCGTCTACGGTGAGGGTCGTCGACGGTGGCGGTTGGGGTGGGGTTGAGGGCGGCGGCGGATCGAGATCTGAGGGAGGGAGATGGTTGGTGGCGGTGGCTGTGGGTGCGTAGGAGAGAGTGGGAGGGTGAGACGGGTTGTGTTAGGGTTAAGTGGGTGAGACGGTGAGGGGTGAAGGCTGCCGTTGGATCTGGGACGATCGGACGGTGTTTGAGGCACGATCCGCGTGAGATGTCCATGGACCAATCAGAACACAGCAAATAATTTGAAGACCTTATGACCATCTAAATTGGTCGTAATCGATTAAAGATAAGTTTTTACAAGAAAAGCATTTTCTATTTTTTGAGTCAAAGATGGGTTTTTTAAGGACCTGCCAAATATTTGTTGCAAAATGGCACCACACTATTTTTAGAAATCATTAGACCATATTTTATGTCCAATTGACCAAACGGTTGGTTGTCAAAATCTTTCCATCCACCTCTTTTCAAAAAGACAAATTTCATCCAATTCAGCTGAAGCGGGTCAAATTTGAACTACAGCTGCTTGATAGATTGCTCTTTAATTTTTCCAAAAATCATTTCTAGGTACATAATTATCTATTTCATCAGAGATACTCCGAAAGTTTTGCAAGATTCAACCCCTAGCTATGAACGGGCATGCCCGCCGTTTCGACCACATTTTGAAACGGGCATAGAAAATTCAAAAAAAATTAAAAAAATGTAAAACCTTCGCATTGTGTCTTCAAATGTGACCTAGTTACCAGGAAAAATAACGAACTTGGAATATGGCAATTAGTTTGAAAAGGTGCTCTCAAAAATGAGCTATCATGTATGAAGATTCATGTCTTTCAAGCCAAATGGTCAATCTTATGACCACATTCATGGCATAGTTTGTTCAAATGATCTCATATTGTATACAAAGGTGCATCTTGGAATGACAAACAATGTTGGCTAAGGAAGTTTTCATTTTCTTTGGACGAAAAATTCATTTTCCATTTTTGGAATGCCCAAAATGAGTTTTTTTTTGTGAAGGAGCTACCATTTATTTGTTGCAAAATTGGACCAAATCAATTTTATAAAATATTAGGACATATTTAATGTACAATTGACCAAATAGTTGGGTGTCAAAAGTTTTGATTCACCTCTCGTGAAAAAGACAAATTTTCGCCGATCTAGTTGGAAGCAGGTCAAGTTTGAACTGCAGCTGCCTTATTGTTTGTTCTTTATTTTTTCCAAAAATCATTTTTAGGTACATAAGTATCTATTTAATCAGAGAAACACCAAAAGTTTTCCAAGATTCAACCACTAGCTCAGAACGGTCATGCCCGCCATTTTGACCGCATTTTGAAATGGGCATGAAAAATTCAAAAAAAATCAAAAAATTGGAAAACCTTCGCATTGTATCATTATATGTAACCAAGTTTCCAGGAAAAATAACAAACTTGTAATACGGCAATTAGTTTAAAAAAGTGTTCTCTTAAACGAGCTATCATGTGTGAAGATCAATGGCTTTCAAGCCAAATGATCAATGTTATGGTAGCATTCATGGCATAGTTTGTTCAAATGATCTCATATTGTGCACAAGGGTGCATCTTGGAATGGAAAACAATGTTGCCTAAGGAAGTTTTTATTTTCTTTGGATGAAAAATTCATTTTCCATTTTTCGAATGCCCAAAATGAGTTTTTTTGTAAAGGACCTACCATATATTTGTTGCAAAATTGGACCAAATAATTTTTCTAAAATATTAGGCCATATGTAATGCACAATTGACCAAATGTTTGGGTGTCAAAAGTTTTGATCCACCTCTCGTGAAAAAGACAAATTTCCGCCGATTTAGTAGGAAGCGGGTCAAATTTGAACAGCAGCTGCCTCATAGTTTGCTCTTTATTTTTTTCAAAAATCATTTTTAGGTACATAAGTATCTATTTAATCAGAGAAACACCAAAAAAATTCCAAGATTCAACCACTAGCTAGGAACGGTCATTCCTGCCGTTTTGACCGCATTTTGTAATGGGCATAAAAAATTCAAAAAAATTGAAAAAAATTGGAAAACCTTCGCATTGTGTCATTATATGTGACTAAGTTACCAGGAAAAATAATAAACTTGTAATACGGCAATTATTTTAAAAAAAGTGGTCTCAGAAATGAGCTATCATGTGTGAAGATTCATGGCTTTCAACCCAAATGCTCAATCTTATGGCCACATTCATGGCATAGTTTGTTTAAATGATATAATATTGTGCACAAGGGTGCATTTTGGAATGGCAAACAATGTTGCCTAAGGAAGTTTTCATTTTCTTTGGACGGAAATTTCATTTTCCATTTTTTGAGTGCCCAAAATGAGTTTTTTGTGAAGGACCTACCATATATTTGTTGTAAAATTGTACCAAATCAATTTTCTAAAATACTAGGACATATTTAATGCACAATTGACCAAATGGTTGGATGTCAAAAGCTTTCATCTGCCTCTCGTGAAAAAAGTCAAATTTCCACCGATTTAGTAGGAAGCGGGTCAAATTTGAACTGCACCTGCCTTATAGTTTGCTCTTTATTTTTTCCAAAAATCATTTCTACGTACATAAGTATCTATTTAATCATAAATACATGGTTTGGTGGCGATACATCGAGGTTTGGACGGTGGCCGAGGGCCCCAACTCCAGAGCGCGTAAACTCGCATGCCCGCCGCGTGGTCACCGCATGACCGTGGCGTTGCCACGCGTTCTGGGCAGCCTAGGCATGTCTAGTGGGTTGGGTACTCCCCCGGTAGGTGTCAGGAAGAAGAAGGCAATAGAAGAATCTCACGAGGAGACTGAACTGAGCTCAAACATGAATTAGCAGCCAAGTGTTTGATTAGTGGTGGGGAAAATGCAAATGGCCAATGGGCCTGAGTTTTGGCCGAGGATGATCATCTACTAAGGACACTGTCTTGGAAAATTTGCAGCTCAAATGGAGGAGCCTAGGTGTCACTTGCTTTGCAAAGTACCACACTGGACAGAAATATGAATGTTGAAGCTGGACTCACATGGATTGTTAGATGGGGCTCAAATTTTGTGGAGAGCTATGATTTGGGAATATAGAAGACGTGGAAAAAATTCAGCTCATTAGGATATGCCTAGCTAGTACTTCCTTCACAACGGTTCTAGCTGAACAGAAACTTTGGAAATTTGCCGAGGAAGATTTACTAGGCAAATGCAGCTGAATATTGTCATGAGGCAATGATTTGGATAGTAAAGAATGCCCAATTTTTTTTGGGAATTTTGGGAATGACAGAAATATAGGCTGCTTCACAGCCTAGGGCAAAAATTGACACATAGACATGACACATAGACAAAACTGATGCGGTGGCGCCTAGTCATAGCAATGCACCACAATTTACAAGGCTATGACCATCTATATTGGTCATTATCAGCTAGAAATAAGCAGCGAACCAGTGCTGTTTGCTTTACGACCATTTCATATAAGGAAAATTACAACCTTTCTGACCAAAATGGTCGTTATGTTTTAGGGTTTGGAGCCCCCCGAACAGCTTTTACCAATTGGTCTCAAATGGTCGTAGATTTATGACCAATTCTTCTAGGGTCACTGACAAAAGGTCACAAGTTTACAAATTTCTTGTAGTGATTGCAATTGTTTGGTGACTAAGAATATATGTTGTTGGGTTTCAAGAGAATTCATTGTTTGAACCTTAACATGTGAATTGGTTGCTACTTTAACATGATGAGTTTTATGAGAAAGAGTTGCTATTATGATGCTAGGAAAAGTGACTAAAATTATCATTGATCAAACTTATGCACTTTGCTAGCATTCACACTTCATAAATTATTTCTTTTATCATTCACCTACTCGAGGACGAGTAGGAATTAAGCTTGGGGATGGTGATACGTCTCCAACGTATCTATAATTTATGAAGTATTCATGCCAAGTTTACAACAATTTTATATGGTTTTGGTATGATTTGGATGGAACTAACCCGGACTGACGCTGTTTTCAGCAAAACTACCGTGGTGTTGTTTTTCTGTGCAGAAATAAAAGTTCTCCAAATGCAACGAGACTTTTTGACGATTTTTTTGGAACAAAAGAGGCACTAGAAGCTTCGTGGGAGGACCAGAAGGTGAAGGAGGTGAGCACAAGACACCTGGGCGCGCCAGGAGGCCCAGGCGTGCCCAGGTGGGTTGTGCCCACCTCGAGGCCCATCTTCGCGTGATTCCAACGCTGAAAAACCTATAAATAGAGAAACCATCAGAAATAAGCCTAGATTAGAAGTTCCACCATTGCAAGCCTCTGTAGCCACGAAAAACCAATCTAGACCCCGTTCCGGCACCCTGCCGGAGGGGGAAATCATCACTGGTAAGAACTTTGGAGTATCTAGGTGACATTAGAGTTGGTTGATGCGTATCATATGGTGTTATTTTAGTATGAACTCTTGGATAGATCGAACGGAAAGAATAACTTTGCATTATTTTAGTACGAACTCTTGAAAAGATCGAACAGAAAGAATAACTTTAAGGTGGTTTCGTACCCTACAAACAGTTTCTTCTTACGTTCTCCGCTAGATAAGAACTTTGGAGTGATTCTTCATCACACGTTGAGGGATGGTTATATGATCCAATTAGATTAGCATTGTTGAGAGATTGCACTAGCGAAAGTACGGACCCTAGGCCTCATTTTCAAGCATTGCAATACCGTTTGTGCTCACTTTTGTTACTTGCTACCTTGCTGTTTTTTATTATTCCTATTACAAAAATCAATATCTACTATCATTACTACACTTGTATCACCATCTCTTCAATGAACTAGTGCACCTATACAAATTACCATTGTATTTGGTCTATTGGGGACACAAGAGACTTTTTATTATTTGGTTGCAGGGTTGCTTGAGAGAGATCATCTTCATCCTACACCTCCCATGGATTGATAAACCTTAGGTCATAGGGAAAATTGCTACAGTCCTACAAAACTCTGCGCTTGGAGGCCCAACACGAGTCTACAAGAATAAAGTTGCATAGTAGACATCAACATGCCATCTCAGCAAAGCACATTGAGTGCAGAACAGGGCAAGGAAGCTTCTAAGCAGAGCATATTGACTGTAAACTATTTCGGCAAGCAGTGAGATTAACTGCGTCTATCAGCTAACATTTAGCGCTACTCCGACATGCACGGGGCCTCAGTCTAGAATGCGCGTATTGTGGGAGAAGCTGACCGCCGTGCGTTTCCACAAGAACGTCGCCAGCAGTGGCGGCGCGGCTGGAGGACGGCAGTCTACGATAGCGTACTGTGGGAGCGAGAGGATCGCCGTTCGTCCCCTCGACGAACCGCCGCAGCGCTGACGTATCGGCGCGGCGGGGAGGGCGGCTTTGGCGGAGCAAATGGAGTGGAGGGGGCCGGGGGGAGGGGGTTTGGGGAATATTATTGGCTAGTTGGCAGAAGGGCAGTTGAATTTGGGATTTAGGAGAAATTTTTTGCAGGAATTTCCACGCGGTGGGCGGGGGAGTTTGGCCCATGGTCGGTTTCTCCAAATGCGGTCCCACATGTCAGTGAAGAGGCAAGCCGAAGCGCGTTCCGTTTGGGTGAGCCGTGTGCAGGACTGACGTGTGACAGGTGCAATGCGACTGTGACAGGCGTGTTGTGAGTGTACCACCTTTTTCCTTTTAAACTTGGTGCTTCGCGTTATCCATTGATACTACTAGTAATCCGGTAATCCCGACTAAAATGGCGCGGCCGGGTCTTTTCTTGCGTGATATGCTGGGAGGTTGGTTTAGTTGGTTTTTTAGGACTTTTTTTAGGACAAGGCTTAGTTGGTTTGACAGACAAAGTGAGAGAAAGATGTGAAATGCGTGAATGTGTAGTGGATGTACTATTGGAGTGCCTAAGATAAATTGTGTATGTAGACCCTATGTGTTTATTTACTTCCCATGTTAGCTTTGTCTCGGGTCAAACCTTCTAAACTTAGACCAAGTTTATACACACAAAAACAATGACAACCACAATACCAAGTAAATACGATTAGAATCATCATTCAATATACTTTCATACAATATATCTTACTATTATTGTGAAAGTTCATATACACCGGACGAGATTCATGCAAACACAACAGATTTTCATTACATTTCGAACTTTTATAGGACAGAAAAAGAAAATAAACCTGACCCTAAACCTAGCCTACGGCGGCAACCGACGTTCACTTTCCTTTGTACTTCCGCATCGGAGACGACGTCCTCCATCTGCCATCTCCACGAATGGCGGCGGGGTTCAAGACCCGTGAAGTGAAGGTGCGGTCTCCGGCGAGGAAGAGTAGAACACGGGAGACGGACTGGCCAGTTGGCACACCATGTGTGACGCCCCCGGCCCGATCATGCACTAATCATACACGCAAATGCACACGATCAAGCCTAAGGACTCACGGGAAGATATCACAACACAACTCTAAAACATAAATAAGTCATACAAGCTTTATATTACAAGCCAGGGGCCTCGAGGGCTCGAATTCATAAGCTTGCGCACAAGCGTCAGCGAAAGCATCAGATATCTGAGTACAGATATGAAATAGAAACAGAAAGGCCTTTAGGAAGGCGGGACAAAATAAAACACTACGATCGAAAGGCGAAGGCCTCCTGCCTGGGACCCTCCGATCCTACTCCTGGTCGTCAGTCAACTCGTAGTAGTATCCATCCTCTGGGTAGTAGTAGTAGCGATCGTCGGGGCATCTGTCTCAGGGGGCTCCGTCCTCTGGTCACGTCAAACTGATATGGGGAGAAAAAGGAAAACAAAGCAACCGTGAGTACTCAGAAGTACTCAGCAAGCAAGGATCTACACTACATATGCAACATTTTCAAAGGGAGGCTGTATATGTGGACTGGGCTGCAGAAATGCCAGAATAGAGAGAAAGCCTAGTCCTATCGAAGACTAGCATCTTCAGCGGTCTTGCAGCAGTAGAAGAGAGTAGAACAATACCATATAATGTAGCAGTAATAATATCAACCTCATCCTGAGATCCTTTCTCGACTCCCTGCGAGAAAGCAATCCCAGAGCCATACATTCATCAAACCTCGTCCTGAGATCCCTTCTCGACTCCCTGCGAGAAGCAATCCCAGAGCCATATATACAGGTCTCATCACAGGTATCCAGTTCTAAATTGTATCAATCAGGATACAACTCCGAGTGTCCTTTACCGTAGGACCGGCTATCGATAGAAGTGTTCTTCCCTGCAGGGGTGCACCAACTTACCCAACACGCTCGATTAACTCCGGCCGGACACACTTTCCTGGGTCATGCCCGGCCTCGGCCAAACGACACATCGCAACCCTACCTACAGCTCCGCAGAGAGGTCCCCGCCGGTCTACATCCTAAGCGCAAGGGGGTCTTGGCCATCGCCCCTCGCCCTCCGGGTCATTGCGTACATGGCCCAGATCCAAGCACCACCGAAATGGCGCCAATCACTCCATGCCGCACTGCTGAACTGGACGTCTGACAGGGCTTTCGGCTGATGCATACGATGCAGAACGCCCATACTATGCCCACGTGATGGTTAGTGCTATCAGGCCAGAGGCCTGCTCGGATCAAATATCCAAATCGTTAGGACTAGGGCTTGCGGTAACGAGCAGAGACTCACGAAAGATGTGACCCCGTCGCCCCGTCTCGAGGACTTGCGGCAAGGGTTAAGAATGCCCGGCCGCGCCTCGTATTCACCACTCGGGCACCACACTGGCAACCCGCCTTCACATCACACGCGGGTACCCCTCAGGGTCGACCCGCCTTTCCAAGTAACATTGTAAAGTCCAAGTATCCGTGTGTCCATAACATCAGGGAATCCGAGGTATCACCCTCGTTGAATTCCCACTCGATGGTTATCCGTCAAGGTGAACTAGGAGGAATCACCCTCACTGGTCCACACTTGAGGTGTTGTCGACAGCGTCGTTATCGGAAGCGGTGAAGGAGGAATCACCCTCGATGACCACGCCGAATAGCTACTCTACAGAGTACATCAGAAGTGCTACAAGAGGTTTCACCCTCGGCACTCGATAGTAACGCTGCAGTGTCGTTACAACTAAGGGGTGATGTGCGGTGTCGGGTCCTGGTCTTCAATCCCATTGATCGGGTCTTCTGACGATCCAGCGCGCGGCAGTCGGGATAAGTGGGGTCACTTAGGTTCTACCCAGTAGACTAAACAGTTGGATATGTAGGTAATATCAACAGCAGGTTACAATGAACAGGCTATGCACAGAATAGGTAAAGCAGCAGCAGCAGTAATTCTAATGCAAGCATGAGAAATTAGAATGTGCGAATCGGTATGCTCAAGGGAGGGGCTTGCCTGGTTGCTCTGGCAAGAGAGAGGGATCTCAACGGTGGCGTCGGGTCCTGAGTGCGTCGGTCTCGGGACGACGCGGTGTCAGGGTCTACCGAGAGAGAAGAGGGGGAGGAAACAGTATAAATATAGAGCAAACTTGAGCAACACAAGGACGACATGATAATACGCAGTGCGGGTGTATCCTAACGTATGGTTGCACGTCACCGAGGAAGGGGAATCCATCCGGGAATGTTTTCCCGGTTCCGGACATTTGTCAGACAGATGACCGGAGAGGGACGGTTGCATGTTCTGATAGTTAGGGATGTGTGACGGACGAACGGACCGTGTATTCGGATTCGTCTCGTCGTTTGAGCAACTTCATGTACAAAGTTTTTCGATCGAGCTACGGATTATTTTATATGATTTTCTAAAGTTTTTATTAATTTCTGGAATTTATTAAATAGGTTGACTAAGTCAATGGTCCAGTCAGCAGATCCAGTCAGCGTTGACTGGGTCAAGGTTGACCAGTCAACAGGGGCAAGGGGGACCCACATGTCATAGTTACTAACACTAATTAACAGATTAATTAGACTAACTATTTAATTAGTTTAATTAAACAGAATTAATTAAGTTAATTATTCATTTAATAACTAATTAATTAATACTTATATTTTTTAATTCTGTTTTAAACAGGGGCTGGGGCCGTCGTCATAGGGCCCGGGGCGGACATGTCCGGGCCGTGTCTGTCGGGCACCGGACACGTCCGGGCCAGCGCGCGCGCGTGACCAGAGGCGAGGCAAGGGGAGCGCGGGGGGAGGCAGGCGGGCGGGCGCGAGGGGAGGCACAGCGAGCGCGGGCGGCGAGTGGCGGGGCCAGGCACGAGCAGGGCAAGCGAGGCGAGCTGGCAGGGCGCTGGGAGGCGGAGGGTAGGGGGCAGGCGCACGGGAGGGGGTGGCGGGGCGGGGGAAGGCGAGCGTCAGCGGGGCAGTGGCTACGAGCGGGACGGCGTCGAGCGGGAGTAGAGGGGGAAAGGGGAGCGGAGGCCGGGGTGTTCTCACCCTCCGTTCGTGCGAAGAGGGGGCGGCGAGGCTCGGGGAAGCGAGCCGGGAGGAGGTCGGGAACGGCGAGCGGCGCAGGGGACGTGGCAGTCGGCGGGGAGGAGGGGGAGGAGGTAGGGGGGAGGGAGGAGGGGGGGGGAAAGCGAAGGGAAGGGGGGCGGAGGACGAGGGTGGCTAGGGGGGTGACGAAGAGAGATGAGGAGGGGGAGGCGGGCGTCGAGGTGGCTTCAGGGAGGCGAGCGGGGGGCCCGCACTGGCGCGCGAGCGGAGCTAGCCGGAGCAGAGGGGGAGGGGGCGGGGCGCGGCGCTGGGATCGGCCTCGATCCCGATCCACAGAGAGAGGGAGGGAGCGAGGGGAGGAGTGGGGTTCGGGGTTAGGGTTTGCGGGGGGGTGAGGGGATTATAGGGATGGGGTGGGCCGGCCTGGCGGCCTGGACGGCCTGCTGGGCCGAGGCCCGGGGGGGTTTGTTGGTTTTTTTTTTTTTTTTAGCTTTTGTTTAGCTTTTGTCTTTTTCTTTTATTCTTAATTCATATATCTCTGTTAGTAAATAGTTAGGCCCCAAACCGAATTTTGTAAAAAGGGCGACCTAGTCCATAAATACCAGTGCTTTATTCCCTAACACCTAAAATTAGTTTGGGCAAAACATCATTTCATACTTAAATTAGATTTAATAAATGGTTATTAAATATTGTTTTTAGTCGCTGTTTGAAGATGTTTGAGTCACTTACCCAACTCCAATGATGTTGGTTTCAATTTTAGAATTGTCTCTGATTTATTTGCTATTTAATGAACAATTTAGTTTCTATGTTGGACAACTTTTATTTTCCACTTTCATTTAAATTTGAATTTTGACTTGGGAGTTGAAAAGCAATATGATGTTAAAGATGATTATGCATTGTTAATCATGCTGACTTGGCATTATCAAAAGGGTGATTACTGTAGTTAACCACCGGGGGTGTTACAAATCTCCTCGACTAACAAGAATTCTCGTCCCGAGAATTAAGAAGTAGAAGGAAAAAGTTCGGGGTATTCCTTGCGAAGATGATCCTCGCGTTCCCAAGTGGCTTCATCTTCAGTATGGTTTGACCAGTGCACTTTGAGGAACTTGGTAACCCTCTGACGGGTTCGACGTTCAGCTTCATCGAGAATGCGGATCGGATGCTCCTTATAAGATAGATCATCTTGCAATTCGAGCATCTCGTGATCCACAGCTCGGTGCAGAGATTCCTTGAAGCATTTACGAAGTTGCGACACATGGAAGACGTCGTGGATATGAGAGAATTGCGGCGGCAATTCCAATTTATACGCCACTTGACCACGTCTTGCAACAATGCGGAAAGGACCAATGTAGCGTGGAGCTAGCTTGCCCTTGATTCCAAAACGGTGAGTGCCCTTCATAGGGGTGACACGAAGATAAGCTTGATCACCAGGTTGATAAGTCAAACCCCATCATTTGCGATCATAGTTGCTCTTCTGGCGGTCCTGAGCCGCCTTGAGATTTTCCCGGACAATACGAACTTGTTCTTCGGCTTGTTGAATAATATCTGGACCCACGAGTGGTCGTTCCCCAGTTTCTGACCAATTCAGAGGGGTTCGACACTTACGTCCATAGAGAACTTCAAAGGGGGCCATTTTCAAGCTGGCTTGATAGCTGTTGTTATAGGAGAACTCGGCATATGGAAGAGATTCTTCCCACTTCTTGCCGAAAGAAACAACACAAGCTCGTAGCATGTCTTCAAGCACTTGATTAACTCGTTCAACTTGGCCTTGGGATTGAGGATGATAAGCTGAACTCCAGGTAATATGAGTTCCCATAGCCTTTTGGAAACTTTCCCAGAAATGACCAGTGAATATGCTGCCACGGTCTGAACTGATCTCTTTCGGAATACCGTGGAGTGAAACAATTCTGGAGATATATAACTCTGCTAACTGACTAGCAGTGATCGTCTCCTTGACAGGCAGAAAGTGTGCAACTTTGGAGAGTTGGTCGACAACGACAAGAATAGCATCGTGACCCTTCTGTGACCTGGGAAGTCCTGTAACGAAATCCATCTGAACCTTATCCCATTTCCATAGAGGAATAGGAAGTGGTTGCAGAATTCCAGCTGGTTTCTGATGTTCTGCTTTAACGCGACGACACACATCACATTCAGCAACATATCGAGCAATGTCTTGCTTCATTCTAGACCACCAGTACCTTTGACGGAGATCACGATACATCTTGGTGCTACCCGGGTGAATAGACAGCGGGGTATCATGTGCCTCCTTCATGACTTTGTCAGTCATAAGCTCGAAGCGAGGTACGACAATGCGGTCTCTGAAATACAAGGTTCCATCTTCAGACAGCGAGAAATCCCTGTACTTTACAAGGTGAAGGTCTTTCTTCATCAAATCAATTTCAGCATCTTTAGCTTGCGCATTCTTAACAGCTTTCTCAAGGTCTGGTTCAACAACCAAGGTTTTTAGGTATCCTTGGGGAACTATCTCGAGATTTAGCTTTCGAAGCTCTTCATACAGAAGTGGTTGCTGTAGCTGAACCTCAAGTTCGCAGCAATAGGATTTGCGGCTCAACGCATCAGCCATTACATTAGCCTTGCCAGGGGTATAAGAAATACCCAAATCATAGTCCGCAATGGTCTCCATCCATCTTTGCTGACGGAGATTCAGAGATGGCTGAGTGAACAAGTACTTCAAACTTTTATGATCCGTGTATATCTCGCAACGATTACCGAGAAGGTAATGTCGCCATAACTGCAATGCATAGATGACAGCAGCTAGTTCTAGATCATGTACCGGATAATTCTCTTCATGTGGGCGCAACTGACGAGAGCCATAGGCAATCACTTTGCGCTCTTGCATTAGGATACAGCCTAATCCTTCACGGGATGCGTCACAATAAATCACGAAGTCTTTACGAGAATCTGGAGGAGCAAGTACTGGGGCAGACGTTAGCTTGTCCTTGAGTGTTTGAAAGCTTTCCTGACATTTTTCTGTCCATTCAAACTTAACGCCCTTGTGAAGCAGATCAGTCAAAGGCTTAGCAATCTTAGAAAAATTCTCGACAAAACGACGGCAATAACTTGCAAGACCGAGAAAACTTCTCACTTGCTTGACGTTCTTCGGAGGAGTCCAGTCAAGTATAGCCTGAACTCGTTCTGGGTTAACGGCAATGCCATCTTTCGAAATCACATGGCCGAGATATGTCACTTCAGACAACCAGAATTCACATTTAGAATATTTGGCATACAGTTGGTGTTCTCGGAGCCTTTCCAGTACAAGACGGAGGTGTTCAGCATGTTCTTCCTTATTCTTTGAATAAACCAGAATATCATCTAGATATACCACGACGAACTTGTCGAGGTAATCCATGAAGATGTAATTCATCAGACGGGAGAATGTAGCTGGAGCATTTGTTAAGCCGAATGACATGACAGTGTACTCATAAGAGCCATAGCGAGTAACAAATGCAGTCTTCGGAATATCCTCTTCACGAACACGGATCTGATGATAACCCAATCTCAAATCAAGCTTAGAGAATACTGAGGAACCAACAAGTTGATCATACAAATCATTGATCCGAGGAAGCGGATACTTGTTCTGAATTGTTGCTTGGTTGATTGGTCGATAATCCTGAACCAATCGGTTAGTTCCATCCTTCTTCTTAACGAAGAGTGAAGGTGCTCCCCAAGCAGAGGAACTGGGGCGGATGAAACCTTTCTTAAGTGACGTGTCGATTTCTTCCTTAAGTTCCAAAAGGTGATGCGGAGGCATCTTATAAGGACGCTTCGCAATAGGAGTTGTGCCAGGCTTCAAGTCGATGACGAACTCAACAGCTCTAGCAGGCGGTATTCCTGGAAGTTCTTCTGGAAAGACATCTTGAAATTCACGAACAACTGGAACGTTCTCGATGCCTTCAAGAGGTGAAGCGTTCAGTGCATTTAGGACATATATCTGAGCTTCGGCGTCCTGCACTGTACGAGCGGAGTATCTGACAGTCTGACCGGAAGGGTGTGTGAGGCGGACTGCTTCAGTGGCACAGTCAATCAAAGCTCTATGAGGCTTCAACCAGTCCATACCCAGAATAATGTCAATGTTGGAGGTCTTAAGGGCAATGAGAGAAACGGGGAACATAAATCCTCCAATCACAATGTGATTACCGTGGCTTACCCTGGTAGTTTGCCAATTAGCCCCAGGTGAATGGATTACTAATGGGATGGACATCTCCTCGAAAAGTATATCATGGCTTCGCGCAAAACTTTCGGACATGAAGGAGTGCGATGCTCCCGAATCAAAGAGGACTGAAGCTGGGATTGAATTCACTAGAAGGGTGCCCATCACAATGCTGGGGTCCTGCCGAGCTTCTTCCATGTTGACTTGGTTGACATGAACACGTTGACTAGCAGGTAGTCTGGTTCCAACGTTCCTAGAAGGATGTTTTCGACGGCTCTTCCTGCAACCAGCAGAAGGACGTGGTGCATCCCGACGAAAAGCCATAGCATCAGGCGGTCCAGCATGGACCGATAGTTGTCTCGGCGGTGAAGGCAAACGAGGTGCAACATAGGACGGCCTCGGTGTTGGAGCAGGTCGGTGGTGTACATTATGCGGGATCCACACTCGACGCTTCTGAACAGGCTGACCCGAGGATGAGCCAGCTCCATGAGTGCGCTTGAGTGATTCCTGGTACTCAGTCAGAGCTGTTTCAACTTGGAAAGATTTGCTGACAAGCGTTGCGAAGTCTGTGAAATCATGGACAGCAAGTGCAAGTTTTATATCGGTACGTAGTCCTTCACGGAATGTCTCCTGCTTGCGTGTGTTGGTGTCGACGTCATCCGCAGCATAGCGGGACAATTCAAGAAATTTCCTCTGGTATTCATCCACAGTCATTGTGCCCTGGGTAAGTTTGCGAAACTCCTGCTTCTTCTGGTCCATCAGGCCTTGAGGAATGTACCGTGCACGAAAAATCGACTGAAATTCCTGCCAAGTGGTTACGATTTCAGTAGGCAACATACCCTTGTGGCTTTCCCACCATTGAGCAGCTGGGCCCTTTAGGTGGAATGTCGCGAAGGTGACGTAACTGTCAGGGGCAACATTAGCTGACTCCATTTCAAACAGGATATCACGAAGCCAATCATCAGCATCCATAGGATTGGTGGAGTTGCGGAAAACAGACGGATTGAGGCGCACGAATTCTGGCAGAGTTATTGGAGCAGTCTGTTGCTGAGCATTCTGGTTTGGAAGCTGAGCCAATACCCCGGTCATAAACTGACAGTTAAGCTCAAACTGCTGACGGTTGATTTCAAACTGCTGTATCATTGCGGCAATATAGGGTGGATGTGGAGGATCGTCAGCCATCCTGCCAAATCAACAGGGTGAATTTAGCTAGTAACTTGCAGGTGTATGGAATTATTTATGAAGTAACACGCACAACAGAAGGAAGTGCAATAGATACTTCATCATATTCGCACCAGACATTCAAAGCCACACATAGCCTCGTTTAGCATCCGGCATTACGACAGTTGAAAAGGAAAAGGCTAGACATCTAGGCGGCGCGCAGGCACGCGGTAGGGAAGTACACAACGAGACATAGCAAAGGCTACATCAACGTCGGAGAAAACTATTGGAGCGAGGAATCTGCACGTGACAACACAGGGTGCCCTCGATAAGAGGATCCTGTAAGCAGAACCTGGCCCTCAATCTTGAAGCAAGGGGGAATATCTTCAGAACACCGGGTGGATGTGACCACGAGAACCTAATGTTGGAGTTAGTAAAATCATTTAACCCGAATAGAAGAGAGGTCAGAGTCCCAGAGTAAAGGTCGAGGAGTAAAAGATCCTAGTACCACCCAATTGGCGACGTGGGCCCGTAAGCCACACAGCCAAGTTAGTAAAATAGTTTTCGGTTTCTAGACTCAACTTCGGCCAAGGAGTTGGAAAGGGGGTTCCTACAGGCAGTCGGCTCTGATACCAACTTGTGACGCCCCCGGCCCGATCGTGCACTAATCATACACGCAAATGCACACGATCAAGCCTAAGGACTCACGGGAAGATATCACAACACAACTCTAAAACATAAATAAGTCATACAAGCTTTATATTACAAGCCAGGGGCCTCGAGGGCTCGAATTCATAAGCTTGCACACAAGCGTCAGCGGAAGCATCAGATATCTGAGTACAGATATGAAATAGAAACAGAAAGGCCTTTAGGAAGGCGGGACAAAATAAAACACTACGATCGAAAGGCGAAGGCCTCCTGCCTGGGACCCTCCGATCCTACTCCTGGTCGTCAGTCAACTCGTAGTAGTATCCATCCTCTGGGTAGTAGTAGTAGCGATCGTCGGGGCATCTGTCTCAGGGGGCTCCGTCCTCTGGTCACGTCAAACTGATATGGGGAGAAAAAGGAAAACAAAGCAACCGTGAGTACTCAGAAGTACTCAGCAAGCAAGGATCTACACTACATATGCAACATTTTCAAAGGGAGGCTGTATATGTGGACTGGGCTGCAGAAATGCCAGAATAGAGAGAAAGCCTAGTCCTATCGAAGACTAGCATCTTCAGCGGTCTTGCAGCAGTAGAAGAGAGTAGAACAATACCATATAATGTAGCAGTAATAATATCAACCTCATCCTGAGATCCTTTCTCGACTCCCTGCGAGAAAGCAATCCCAGAGCCATACATTCATCAAACCTCGTCCTGAGATCCCTTCTCGACTCCCTGCGAGAAGCAATCCCAGAGCCATATATACAGGTCTCATCACAGGTATCCAGTTCTAAATTGTATCAATCAGGATACAACTCCGAGTGTCCTTTACCGTAGGACCGGCTATCGATAGAAGTGTTCTTCCCTGCAGGGGTGCACCAACTTACCCAACACACTCGATTAACTCCGGCCGGACACACTTTCCTGGGTCATGCCCGGCCTCGGCCAAACGACACATCGCAACCCTACCTACAGCTCCGCAGAGAGGTCCCCGCCGGTCTACATCCTAAGCGCAAGGGGGTCTTGGCCATCGCCCCTCGCCCTCCGGGTCGTTGCGTACATGGCCCAGATCCAAGCACCACCGAAATGGCGCCAATCACTCCATGCCGCACTGCTGAACTGGACGTCTGACAGGGCTTTCGGCTTATGCATACGATGCAGAACGCCCATACTATGCCCACGTGATGGTTAGTGCTATCAGGCCAGAGGCCTGCTCGGATCAAATATCCAAATCGTTAGGACTAGGGCTTGCGGTAACGAGCAGAGACTCACGAAAGATGTGACCCCGTCGCCCCGTCTCGAGGACTTGCGGCAAGGGTTAAGAATGCCCGGCCGCGCCTCGTATTCACCACTCGGGCACCACACTGGCAACCCGCCTTCACATCACACGCGGGTACCCCTCAGGGTCGACCCGCCTTTCCAAGTAACATTGTAAAGTCCAAGTATCCGTGTGTCCATAACATCAGGGAATCCGAGGTATCACCCTCGTTGAATTCCCACTCGATGTATCCGTCAAGGTGAACTAGGAGGAATCACCCTCACTGGGTCCACACTTGAGGTGTTGTACGACAGCGTCGTTATCGGAAGCGGTGAAGGAGGAATCACCCTCGATGACCACGACCGAATAGCTACTCTACAGAGTTAACATCAGAAGTGCTACAAGAGGTTTCACCCTCGGCACTCGATAGTAACGCTGCAGTGTCGTTACAACTAAGGGGGTGATGTGCGGTGTCGGGTCCTGGTCTTCAATCCCATTGATCGGGTCTTCTGACGATCCAGCGCGGCAGTCGGGATAAGTGGGGTCACTGATAGGTCTCTACCCAGCCTAGACTAAACAGTTTAGGATATGTAGGTAATTATCAACAGCAGGTTACAATGAACAGGCTATGCATCAGAATAGGTAAAGCAGCAGCAGCAGTAATTCTAATGCAAGCATGAGAAATTAGAATGGCGATATCGGTATGCTTAAGGGAGGGGCTTGCCTGGTTGCTCTGGCAAGAGAGAGGGATCGTCAACGGTGGCGTCGGGCTCCTGAGTTGCGTCGGTCTCGGGGACGACGTCGGTGTCAGGGTCTACCGAGAGAGAAGAGGGGGAGGAAACAGTATAAATATAGAGCAAACTTGAGCAACACAAGGTACGACATGATAATACGCAGTGCCGGGTGTATCCTAACGTATGGTTGCACGTCACCGAGGAAGGAGGAATCCATCCGGGAATGTTTTCCCGGTTCCGGACATTTGTCAGACAGATGACCGGAGAGGGACGGTTGCATGTTCTGATAGTTAGGGATGTGTGACGGACGAACGGACCGTGTATTCGGATTCGTCTCGTCGTTCTGAGCAACTTTCATGTACAAAGTTTTTCGATCTGAGCTACGGATTATTTTATATGGTTTTCTAAAGTTTTTATTAATTTCTGGAATTTATTTAAATAGGTTGACTAAGTCAAATGGTCCAGTCAGCAGATCCAGTCAGCGTTGACTGGGTCAAGGTTGACCAGTCAACAGGGTCAAGGGGGACCCACATGTCATAGTCTACTAACACTAATTAACAGATTAATTAGACTAACTATTTAATTAGTTTAATTAAACAGAATTAATTAAGTTAATTATTCATTTAATTAACTAATTAATTAATACTTATTTATTTTTAATTCCGTTTTAAACAGGGGCTGGGCCCCATTGGTCATAGGGCCGGGGCGGACATGTCCGGGCCGTGTCTGTTCGGGCACCGGACACGTCCGGGCCAGCGCGCGCGCGTGCACCAGAGGCGAGGCCAAGGCCGGAGCGCGGCGCGGCGAGGCCGGCCGGGCGGGCGCGAGGGGAGGCACAGCGAGCGCGGGCGCGAGTGGCGGGGCCAGGCGACGGAGCAGGGCAAGCGAGGCGAGCGGCAGCGGCGCTGGCGAGGTCATGGCGCGGCGAGCAGCGGCACGGAGGCGGGTGCGGTCGCACGGCGGCGACGGCGAGCGACTCAGCGGGGCAGTGGCTACGCGAGCGGGACGGCGTCGAGCGGGAGTAGAGGGGGAAAGGGGAGCGGAGGCCGGGGTGTTCTCACCCTCCGTTCGTGCGAAGAGGGGGCGGCGAGGCTCGGGGAAGCGAGCCGGGGAGGAGGTCGGGAACGGCGAGCGGCGCAGGGGACGTGGCAGTCTGGCGGGGAGGAGACGGGGAGGCGTGTCCGGCGAGGGAGGGAGGCCTCCGGGCGGCGGCGAACGACGACGGGATCGGGCCGGGCGACGAGGCGAGGCCGTGGCCTCAGGCGGGCGTCGCACGAGAGATGAGGAGGGGCGAGGCGCGTCGAGTGGCGTCAGGTGGTGGCTTCAGGGACGGCGAGCGCGGCGGCCCGCACTGGCGCGCGAGCGGAGCTGGCCGGAGCAGAGGGAGGGGGCGGCGCGGCGCTGGGATCGGGCTCGATCCGATCCACAGAGAGAGGGAGGGAGCGAGGGGAGGAGTGGGTTTCGGGGTTAGGGTTTGCGGGGGGTGAGGGGATTTAGGGATGGGGTGGGCCGCCTGGCGGCCTGGACGGCCTGCTGGGCCGAGGCCCGGGGTTTTTTTTTTTTTTTTTAGCTTTTGTTTTAGCTTTTGTCTTTTTCTTTTATTCTTAATTCATATATCTCTGTTTAGTAAATAGTTAGGCCCCAAACCGAATTTTGTAAAAAGGGAGACCTAGTCCATAAATACCAGTGCTTTATTCCCTAACACCTAAAATTAGTTTGGGCAAAACATCATTTCATACTTAAATTAGATTTAATAAATGGTTATTAAATATTGTTTTTAGTCGCTGTTTGAAGATGTTTGAGTCACTTACCCAACTCCAATGATGTTGGTTTCAATTTTAGAATTGTCTCTGATTTATTTGCTATTTAATGAACAATTTAGTTTCTATGTTGGACAACTTTTATTTTCCACTTTCATTTAAATTTGAATTTTGACTTGGGAGTTGAAAAGCAATATGATGTTAAAGATGATTATGCATTGTTAATCATGCTGACTTGGCATTATCAAAAGGGTGATTACTGTAGTTAACCACCGGGGGTGTTACACCATGCCCTGCCGCCTCCCATGCCCTACTCATCCTCGGAGGAGTCCCCGACCTCGGTGGTGCCGGTGGACATGAGGTCGATGATGATGGACGTGGACGGTCCGTCGCTTCACCTGCCACATGCACCACCAAACATTGGACGGCGGCAAGTAGGAGGCATGGCTGGCGGTTCTCTCGTAATCGGCCGCCAGCACGGCCACCGCTTGTGCGATCGTGTCCTCGTCCGGCTACACCGGTATTCCGTTGTGAGCGGCGAGTTGAGCGAGGGCGGCGACCTCGAGCTTCATCCCCGAAGACATGCTCTGGTGAACTACTCACGCATCATCAGAGGAGCACCAATGAGGATGATGAACCCCTCCGTTATCGTGTTCCCCTCCGGCAGAGTGCCAGAATAGGGCTCTAGATTGGATCTCATGGTTCTGGAACTTGCGGCAGCTGGAATTGTGTTTCGTCGACTCCCCTAGAGTTTCTGGAATATTTGGGTATTTATAGAGCTGAGAGGCGGTGGAGGAGACCCTCGTGGGCCCGAGAACCCATTAGGGCGCGCCTGGGCCTCCTGGCGTGCCATGGTGTCTTGTGGGCCCCATAGGCCTCCCCTCTGGTCCTTCCTTGGCTCCCAAGTTATCTTCTAGTCCAAAAACAATCTCCAAAAAGTTTCGCTGCGTTTGGACTCCGTTTGATAGGGATATTCTGCGAAGTAAAAAATAAGCAAAAAACAGCAACTGGCACTAGGCACTATGTCAATAGGTTAGTCCCAAAAAATGATATAAAGTTGCTATAAAATGATTGTAAAACATTCAAGAATGATAATATAATAGCATGGAAAAATTATAGATACGTTGGAGACGTTTCAAGCATCCCCAAGCTTAATTCCTGCTCGTCCTCGAGTAGGTAAATGATAAAAATAGAATTTTTGATGTGGAATGCTACCTAACATGTTCATCACATATTCTTTTCTTTTGTAGCATGGACATTTGGACTTTTAGATGGTTCAAAGCAATAGTCTATATTTGATATGAAGACTTCAATACTCAAGCATATCAACAAGCAACCATGTGTTTCAAAATATCAACACTAACGAAAGTTATCCCTAGCCCATCATGCTCAATCATTGATTCATTCACGAAACACAATCGAATATTAGCTACATCCAATGCACAAGTATGATCATAGTGCTCCCTAGTTGGTGCTTTATAAGAGAAGATGAAGACTCAAATAAAAATAAAAAATGCATGAAAGTAAATAGATAGGCCCTTCGCAGAGGGAAGCAGAGATTTGTAGAGGCGCCAGAGCTCAGAGCTTAAATTGAGAGATAAAAAAATTTGAGACGCATGCTTTTCCCGTCAACGAAAATGACCGAGTAGTTCCCAATACTTTCCATGCTAGATAAATCATAGGCGGTGTAACGCCCGTATAATTAAGCTACAGTAATCTCCCACTAATGATGCCATGTCATCAAGTTTGACTAAGTCAAGTTACCACTTAAGAAAAATCAAATGCAAATTCAAATTTAAATTTGAATCCAAAAATTTACGTCTTCAAAAATGAAAACAAAATAGTTCATAATTCTGCAAATAATTCCAAAGTATTTATGTTGAGGAAAACATCATCACCTAAATACCAAAAATGCCCCCTTGGTTTTAAAAACAGTGCCCAAAACAGTCCCATTAATCTATTTTCATTTATATAAAATTTAAATGAAACCATCTTGCCTCCAAACCTTTTTGTGGCAGTACTAAATAATGCCTAGTATTTGTTTGGCAAGTTTCATATTTTATAGAAGTCTTTTGGTGGTCAAACTATTTTCAAACAGAAGCAAAAAGCCAAAACAAAAAAAGAAAAAGAATATCCCTAGAACTACTGTGCCCCTGGGCCCTAGACAGCCACACTGCGACCCAGCCCACATGTCGAAGCCTTTTTGTCCACCTTTTGCCTGCGCTGGAGGCCGAGCTCGCCATCCCGTCCATGCTCGCGCGTCTCAGCGATGCTTGCCACCGCGACCGCCCTGTAGCCGTAGGGTGGATAAGAACGACCCCGAGCCCCCTGGATCAAACCCTATCACCTACTTCCCCTTCCCTTCACTCCTCCGCTCAAACCCGAAGCCTCCCGATGCCCTCGCCGCCATGTTGCCCTCATCACCGTGGCCACCGGCCAACCAAGGCGCCTAGGAGGACCGCCGTCGTCGTCCTCTTCGACTACGAGGACCCCCTCGAGCTAGGATGTCGTCGGGCCGTCGCAATCATCGAGCTTCTTCGACTGCATCCGCCTCGGTCGCTGCTCGATTCGCCACCGCTGTTGTACCCCGGCCTCCCCGAGTCAACTACGAGCAACGCTGTGATCCCTGTTGCATTTTTGCTCACCGCATCGCGTCGATCTGTGGACGTATTTCATTGCAGCCGTCGCCTAGACCCGATCGAAGCTCTATCGCCGCCGTCGAGCTCGTCACCATCAGTATCGTCTACTCCAGGGCCAGTCAAGCACGTCAATGTGCTTGTGGCGTCCTTGTGGTGCCGCCTGAGCCGTTTGTTTGGTCGCTCTCCCCGCGTATCCTCGTATCCGTTGAGCTCTTGCTCCGGCCGCCGCTCGCCATCATTGCTTCGGCCAACTCCGGCCATCTCTGCTCGTGCCGTTGATTCCATTCAACGCGCAACATCGCGCCCGATTCGTTAGGTAGCTGTGGCCACCCAAATGGTTGCCGGAGATGCCCTGTTTGGTCCTCACCGTCGTCCTGTGTACTCGCAAGCCGCACGCTGCTCGCACGCAGGCGTCCCACACGCGCCCGCCAGCGCCCTGGGCCTCGCCCCTGTTCGCATCTGCCCGTGCTCCCCATGCCCTGGCCGCGCGCCCGCTACCCCTCCGCGCGCGCGCTCACTCACCACCCGCGTGCCTCCTCCCATGCTGGCCGCACCGTCGCCTACCGCCACCACGGCCTGCGCCCCATGGCCCCGCCGCCGTGGTCGCGGGCACGCCTCTATGTGTGTGCGCGTGCAGACGAGTCAAGAGGCCGGCTGTCTCTCTGCCACTCGGGGCCCACCCCCTTTTAATTAGGGCACTAACCTAATGAGCAACTAACACCTGGCCCTAATAGACACTGACATGTGGGCCCCTTCGTTTAAATGACTAGTTAAAAATAATCCTAATACTAACTATGACAATGACAGGTGGGACCCCTGTCCAGTTTGACCAGTCAACGTTAACTAGTCAACTGCTGACTGGGCAGTTGACTGGCCCCACCTTCAGCCTCTGTGCACTTTGTTGGTACACTTCTGTGTACCCGTAGCAATTTAACCATTTATTTTCAATAAATAATAATTTCAAAAAACCTTTAAAACTTTGAAAAATAATATAAAATAATTTGTAACTCGGATGAAAATAATTTATATATGAAAATCGATCAGAAAAATATGACAATTTTGAATACGCACTCCATTCGTCTGCCACACGTCCATAGCATAGCGAACATGGAACCATCCCCCTTCGTTTCATCTGTCCGAAAATGCCAAACTCCAGGAATACTTTCCCGGATGTTTTCCCCCTTCACCTGTATTACCTAGGACTGCGTTAGGTCACCTCTAGCACCGCGTATTGCCATGTTATGCTTTGTGATGCTTTTGATTACCCTGTTATCTATTGTGTTCCCCTTCATTACTTCTTTTCCGGTAGACCCCGAGACCGCGGTTGAACCGATGTTCGACTGCTTCACCGTCGAAGGTTCTTATCTGTCTGCAGAGCTTCCAGGCAAGCAAAACCTCCTTGATCATCCTGATACCACCTACTCCTTCTCTCTACTGCTTGCATTAGAGTAGTGTAGCTGTTACTGTTTATCGGTTTGATCCTATATTGCTGCATAGCATGTCCTTGTTACTATTGTTGTTGATACTTTACCTGCACTCCTAAATGCTTAGTATAGGATGCTAGTATTCCATCAGTGGCCCTTCATTCTTGTCTGTCTGCCATGCTATACTATCAGGCCGTCTGCCATGCTATACTATCGGACCATCTACCATGCTATACTATCAGGTATATACATACATACATACATATTATACTTGATACATGTGGTGACTAAAGTCGGGTCGGCTCGTAGAGTACCCATGAGTGATTCACCGACTGGGGCTGAAAGGACATGTTTCCCGACGGCCCTCTGAGTGGATCTTTATGGCGAAGCGACAGGGCAGGTTGAGACCACCCAGGAGAGAGGTGGGCCTAGTTCCTAGTCTTTGTCCGCGGTTATTTATTAATAACACGCTTAACGAGATTGGGTATTTGATCTGAGTTGGCCACTGGCCTATATGCACTAACCAACTGCGCAGGAACAAATATGGGCACTCGGCGTCGTAGTATCAGCCGAAGCTTTCCAGACGTCAGCGACTGAGCGGCACGCACTCGGGTGGTCCGCGTAAAGCAACTGCCTTGTAGTGCAGGTTGCCAGGACTGATCCCGGCCGCCCTTGTAACATGCAGGAGTGCAACAGGCGATGGGCCCAAGACCCCTACGTGCTTAGGATGTAGACCGGCATGCTGGCCTCTCTGTTGAGCCTAGGTTGGGCTGCGACGTGTTGATCTTCCGAGGCCGGGCATGACCCAGGAAAGTGTGTCCGGCCAGAGTGATCGAGCGTGTTGGGTAATGTGGTGCACCCCTGCAGGGAAGTTGATCTATTCGAATAGCCGTGTCCATGGTAACAGGACGCTTGGAGTTGTATCCCGACCTCTTACAACTAAAACCGGATACTTAATAAAACACATCCCCTACAAGTTCCAGATACAACCCGGTGATCGCTCTTCCATAGGGTGACGAGGAGATGATCGCCGGGTAGGTTTATGCTATCGATGATACTTGGTTAACTTACGAGCTATTCTCTTCTACTACTTCAAGATGGAGACTGCCAGAAGCGTAGTCTTTGATAGGACTAGCTTCCCCCCTCTTATTATGGCATTCTGTAGTTTAGTCCACAGATACTACCCACTTTCATTGACACTGATGCATATCTAGTATAGATCTGATGTCAGTCTTGCGAGTACTTTGGATGAGTACTCACGGTTACTTTGCTTCCCCCTTTTCTCTATACCCAGTTGATGCGATCAGATGGTGGAGCCCAGGAGCCAGACGCCACCGCCGATGACTACTACTACCTCGAGGGTGCCTACTACTACGTGCACACTGCTGATGACCAGGAGTAGTTTAGGAGGATCCCAGGCAGGAGGCCTACGCCTCTTCGATCTGTATCCATGTTTGTGCTAGCCATCTTATGGCACCTTGTTTAACTTTATGTCTGTACTCAGATATTGTTGCTTCCGCTGACTCATTTGTTCGACTTTTGTTTTCGAGCCCTCAAAACCCCTGGCTTGTAATATAAAGCTTGTGTTATTTTAATTTTTGACTAGAGTTGTGCTGTGATATCTTCCCGTGAGTCCCTGATCTTGATCGTACACATTTGCGTATATGATTAGTGTATGATTGAATCAGGGGCGTCACAAGTTGGTATCAGAGCTGACTGCCTATAGGAATCCCCCTTTCCAACTCCTTGGCCGAAGTTAAGTCTAGTCATTGCAAAACTTTTACTAACATGGTTGTGTGGCTTACGGGCCCACGTCGCCATTGGGTGGTATAAGGATCTTTTATTCCCCGTCTATACTCTGGGACTTTGATCTCTATTCTATTTGGGTTAAATGAATTTAGTAACTCTGACTCTAGGTTCTCATAACTACTTCCTCCTGGAGAGCCCCTCACTCCAGATGATTGCTTGGTGTACCAGAAGGTTCCGAAGAGGCTATTCGATGTTTCTCGAGACACTTGTGCCCACCGCCTTTGCAAATTCCCTACCGCTGTTATATCCTTATGGATAACTACATACACTTGCCATTCTTACATTCAATCCCATTGATCTTGTTATTACTAGATGCCTCGAACCGCTCTTCGTTGTTCCGAGAATCCTTTGAGCTTACTGCCTTGCAGTTCTTTGCCACATGAATACCCCCTATGGATAATTCCTCGCACTTACCGAGTATCCGTTTCCCCAGTTGTTCATATGATTCACAAGATACATTGCAATACTATCTGATCTCCCGGTAATCCTCTGCCCGCTATTGCTCTGCAAATACTTGTCTGCTTGCATTATGGTTGCGTTCCATATGACTAGCAATATTCATTAGTATCCTTTGTCATTATCATTTTGAGTCCCCTGATTCAATATGTCTGCGAATGCTCCCAATCATCAATTAATCCTTAGACATTATCTTCCCGACTCAAACGTCGTTCCGGATATGTTATGGTTCTTGCCCAATCTAGATTTGATCGGTTGTGCCTCTAAGTCATTTCAACCTGTCCATCCTTAATCAGAGTGTTTGCTTATGATCCCTTGATTTGGAAATCATAAATCCTTTGCAATTGAGCTTTGAATTTGTCAGTTGTTTCTATAATCCAATGCCTTTGCATTGTTTCCTCCTCTAATTGTGTGCCAATGCTCACATCAACTCTGTTATGGACCATCAAATCCTTGGTTGAATTATCATTCGACAGTGTCCTTTGTATACAAAAACCTAGAGAAGTTCTTTCCTTGATACATAATTCCATTGGTAAATCCTATTCTCTGATTTGGCCAACCATGCTCTGCTTTCGGGCTGGTGATAATTACTCTCGAAGCTTGTGGTATATGTTTCTAAGATGCCCCGATGGGTTGAACCTATGCCTTCCTTAATCTGTGTGAACCCGAAAGTTTTCACGGGTCATACTCCTCTGGTAATTCACCAGGTAGGTTTTAATAGAGTAGTGAATGAATGGTCATGCATTGGAGAAGTGGGAGTCGACCTTGAACTTTGTGTTCATGCCCATGGTCACGATGTAGATCTTATCATTAAAGCTTCTCTTAAATTAATTATTCCCCTGGTATAAGTTCATACTATATCTGGGATCTGGTCTTTTGCAATCGTGGTTCCGGCCATATTGATCTTCTTTGATCCCTTTTCTCGGACAAGTTAAAATACTTGTCTTCTGCAGATCAATACAACTGTCCAACCTTTATTCTGTCCTACCTTCGAGTATTACCCTCTGGTATCTTGATAATAGCACAGAACCATGTTTCTTATTATGAGTCTTCTACAAGTATTACACTCTCACTGATTCCAATTTTTCCCGGGTTCTGAGTTGTTAGACACTCAAGGACACCAATAACTGAATCGAGTCCTGTCGGCGTTCTGGGACCGGGGGTACCCAGACCCATCTGCCTACGGCCCAGTGCGTGGCTCCATCGACGGCCCAGCGCGGCCCAATACTCCAAGGCTTCACAAGCAAGACCCTCGCAAGGGCCCCCCGCCTCGGGAGGCGAACGACATCAAGGCCTCCCGAGGAGCAGCCCCCCGAGACTGCCTCCAGAGGAGTAGACATCTCTAGGCAGGTGTCCCACATTGCGAGGCGCGCGGTGATGTGAGCCATGATGACCAAGGCCAGGAGGGCGCCAGCGAGCGTAGGAGAGGAAAGTTTCCTCTTTGGTGCTAAGGAGGCAAGGACGTACGTGGGTTCCCAAGGAATCCCCCAAAGGTTTCCATTCCGGTGCAAAAAGACTAAGACCGCTGGCTCGGCAGGACGAAGGTCCTCGCCGAGCCCACCACTGCGTCACGACTAGAAGCTTTGCAGACGAAGACCACCTTTAGTCAGGATAGGGTGTACTCCGGTCCCCTTTCAAATTGGCCTCTGTGGTATCCCTTCCCGCCTAAGCTATGAGGGAAGAGGACCAAGGCCACTATAAATATAGGCTAGTCTCCACCATAGAGAGGGATCGGATCCTTGACCCTTGAGCTCTCCTGAGGAAGCTAACACTTGTACTAGTTCTTACTCATCCTCCTCGCGAGGCAATCCACCCCAAAGCATGAGTAGGGTTTTACACCGCAAGGTGGCCCGAACCTGGGTAAACCACTGTGTCCACTTCTTCTTCCCGCTCGCTCGAACTCTACGAGACCAGGCTGTGGGGCGGCGAGCAGCGAGCTGTAGCTAGGCAAGATCCTTCGCACACGCCCCAGAGTTCGAAGCTTGTTTGGGTCCGCGGAGCCCCAATTCCGACATTTGGCTCGCCAGGTAGGGGCGTGTCGAAGTTCTTCCTTCCGCTTTGTTCTGTCCTCGCTTCACCGCTCCCATGGCCGACGCCCGCCGAGTTCGTGCCGAGCGCCAGGCCGCCCGCGTCGCCCAGACGGCGCTGATGGGCCATGGCGCCCCCCGTCACTCCGCCTCTCCCGCAGTCAACGCTGCCACCGACCCCGCTGCTCCTGAGCAGTAGGACTCTTTGCCGCCACCCTCCGTGCAGTGTGATGGCCGCACCGCCACGGCTTCCCTCACTCCCGCCACGGCATCGTTCTCCCATGTTCGTCGCGGGCCGGCAAACACGCAGGTTGCGCTTCTCATGGCACGTGAGCTGCCGCGCTATCGTCCCGCCAATGAGAGCTATGACGCCTGGCCTGGCCGCATCATTGAGCTCATGAACGCCACTGGCGAGGCGCCGGTGCCCTCCCACTCGCTTCGTCCCCCACCGTCTCGTGCGGGCGACGTCGCTCGTGGAGCACCTCCGCCTCCTACTCTGCGTAGGGCTGACGCCGAGCCAAGGCGCGACCCACCGCGTGGAGCACCGGCGCAGGCCAGGGACGAAGCGAGCTACTAGGTGGTGCAGCAGCCGCAGTTCAACACGCTTGTGCTCCCCGTACCGCCGCGCCAGCATCAAGACTGGGCTGCTTTGGAGGCTGCTGCACATGGGCGTCAGGACCGTGCCCCACTCGCGCGGGCCGCGCCCGTGAGCGCGGCAGGCTGCCGCGCCTTCACTCGTGAGCTACGCCGCGTCGTCTGGCCGGTCAAGATCAAGCCAGATTTGCCCCCACGCTACGACGGCATCCCCGTCCCTGCAGAGTTCCTCCAGCTCTACTCGCTAAGCATCGAGGCGGCAAATGGCGATGACAAGGTCATGGCAAACTGGTTTCCCATGGCACTCAAGGACGGCGCGCACTCCTAGCTCATGCACCTCCCAGAGGGGTCGATCTCCTCCTGGGATGAGCTCCACGAGCGGTTCATCACCAACTTCCAAGGCACCCGTGATCGTGCCCTGATGACCCACAAGTATAGGGGATCAATCGTAGTCCTTTCGATAAGTAAGAGTGTCGAACCCAACGAGGAACAGAAGGAAATGACAAGTGGTTTTCAGCAAGGTATTCTCTGCAAGCACTGAAATTATCGGTAACAAGTAGTTTGATAGCAAGATAATTTGTAACGAGCAAGTAATAGTAACGGTAAATAAAGTGCAGCAAGGTAGCCCAATCCTTTTGTGGCAAAGGACAGGCCAAAATGGTCTCTTATGATAAGCAAAGCGTTCTTGAGGGTACATGGTAATTTCATCACATCACTTTCATCATGTTGGTTTGATTTGTGTTCGCTACTTTGATAATTTGACATGTGGGTGGACCGATGCTTAGGTGTTGTTCTTACTTGAACGAACCTCCTACATATGATTAACCCCCTCACAAGAATTCGCAACTATGAGAAAAGTATTAAGATAAAATCTAACCATAGCATTAAACTTTTGGATCCAAATCGGTCCCTTACGAAATAGCGCATAAACTAGGGTTTAAGCTTCTATCACTCTAGCAACCCATCATCTAATTACTACTCCATAATGCATTCCCTTAGGCCCAAATATGGTGAAGTGCCATGTAGTCGATGTTCACATGACACCACTAAGGGAATCACAACATACATATCATCAAAATATCGAACACATATCAAGTTCACATGATTACTTGCAACATGACTTCTCCCGTGACCTCAAGAACAAAAGTAACTACTAATAAATAAAAATCATGCTCAAGATCAGAGGGGTATTAAATAACATAATGGATTTGAATATATAATCTTTCACCAAATGAACCATATAGTAATCAACTACAAGATGTAATCAACACTACTAGTCACCCACAAGTACCAATCTAAGGTTCCGGTACAAAGATTGAACACAAGAGATGAACTAGGGTTTGAGAGGAGATGGTGTTGTTGAAGATGTTGATGGATATGGCCCTCCCAAAGATGGGAGAGTTGTTGGTGATGACGATGGCGATGATTTCCCCCTCAGGGAGGGAAGTTCCCCCGGCGGAATCACTCCGCCGGAGGGTAAAAGTGCTCCTGCCCAAGTTCCGCCTCGAGACGGCGGTGCTTCATCCCAAAAGTCCTCCCCTTCTTTTTTCTAGGTCAAAATGACTTATATACCAGAAGAGGAGCACCGGAGGTGGGCCGAGGAGGGCACAACCTACCAGGGCGCGCCCAGGTGGGTTGTGCCCACCTGGTGGGCCCCCTCTGGTAGTTATTTGCTCCAATAATTCTTAAATAATCCATAAAAAATCTCCGTGAAGTTTCAGCTTATTTGGAGTTGTGCAGAATAGGTAGCTCTGACGTGCTTTTTCAGGTCCAGAATTCCAGCTATCGGTATTCTCCCTCTTTGTGTAAACCTTGCATATTATGAGAGAAAAGGCATTAGAATTACTCCCAAAAGCATTATTATGCATAAAAACATTATAAATAACAGTAGGTAAACATGATGCAAAATGGACGTATCAAATCCTCCAAGCTTAGACCTCGCCTGTCCTCAAGCGAAAAACCGATATCAAAAAACATGTCCACATGCTTAGAGAGAGAGGTGTCGATAAAAACAAAATATGGACATAGAAGCATCATGTATATTATTATATCAGCAACAAACTTTAACATAAAACTTTATCAAATAACTTCTGTCACATAGCTTTTGTCATATAACTTCCCATGAACAAGTAACAATTCATCACAACATCGAAGTATAAAGCATAAACTCTATTGAAAACCAAGAAACTATGTTCTCAGTCAACTTTGCGACTACAATTCATCATTTTTCAGGAAGGGTCACGTATTGGAGCCTTTAGACAAGTCCACATACTCAACCATCATTTAATCTTCTATGATTGCTAGCACTCACAGCGTACCCATGAACAAAAAGTTTCAACCGGACACATAGAAAGATAGGGGCTTATAGTTTTGTCTCCCAACGTATTCACCTCAAGGGTGATGTCAACAATAATAACTCATGCCCACTCATATTCAACTGGATATATGTGCCTAGATCTTTCCTCACCACATGATGCTTGCAAAAAGAGAAAATAAAAAGGAATAGGGAAGAAAACTTTGACTTTTCATAAAAGTAACTGCATAAAAGTAAAAGATAGGCCTTTCGCAGAGGGAAGCAGAGGTTGTCATGCGCTTATTTGTTTGCATGCCAAATCCCTTAGTGCAGAAGAACGTCACGTTACATTGCCCCTTATGATGGCAACCTTTATTATGCAGTCTATCGCTTTTATTATTTTGCCATCACAAGTTCGTGCAACGCTCAATTTTCTCTTACACTAAATGATCCAACACATTTAGAAGCAATTTTTATTGCCTTTTTGCACCGATGACAACTTCCTTGAAGGATCTTACTCAATCCATAGGTAGGTATGGTGGACTCTCAAAGTAAGATTTGGGTTAAGGGTTTTGGATGCACAAGTAGTATCTCTACTTAGTGCGGAATTTTTGGCTAGAAAGGATATTGGGAAAGCACCACATGTTAAAGGATCTATGACAATATAACTTCTATGTGAATATGAACAAACATAAATCATTACATTGTCTTCCTTGTCCAACGTCAACTATTTTGATACAAAATATTTAATGGGGGCTCACAATCATAAAATATGTCCAAGATAGTGTATTTGCATGTGAATCTTCTCTTCCCTTATTAATTCTTTCGTGAATTGCATCATTGACCAATGCTATGTTTGTCAATCTCCAATAAATTTTACTACTTAAACTCTTCCTTATGTGATGTCATCACTTACCATAAGATTAGCATATGATCTTTTTCATTTATTTTCCTTTCTTTTTATTGCAACATTAAAGTAAAGAGACAAAACTCAAACTACTCTTTATTATATATCTCGAACACGATTACAACGATAGATAGATCACTAAGCAAGAACTCGAAAAAAAGGATCGAACTAAACTTTTATTCAACTAAATCATCGGAAAACTAATGATTGAACTAAAATAGATGAAAGCAAAGATAGTGGTGATGATATGATACCGGGACACCTCCCCCAAGCTTGGCACAAGCCAAGGTGAGTGCCCATACCCGATACTCAAGTCTCCTTTGGTGATGAAGAAGGTGGTGGTGGTGGTGGTGAAGAGGTAGTAGCAATCTTATCTTCCATTTTCCATGGCAAAGGCTCACCATCATAAGAGGAGGAGCAAGTCTCACGAGTCCTGCAACTAGCAGCCAAACTCATACCATTCTTGTCCTTGGAGGAGCTCGAAGCGGCCATGGCGATCTAGATCTGTCAGAAAATAGCAAGAAAGAAGAACAGAAGATTTCTCTGCGATACGGTGGTCAATATGTTCGGAGGGTATATAAAGATTTTTTATCTTGGGAAACAAGCAAACGAGAGAGAAACGGAGTACGGAAGGTACCCGAGGTGAGCACAACCCACCTGGGCGCGCCTGGCAAGCCAGGCGCACCCTGGTGTCTTGTGCCCACCAAGGTTGCCTTCCTGGTTATTTCGTATTTTCCTAATTTTTGCTATATTCCAAAACTGACAGAAAATATTTTTGCGGATTTTTCGGAGTCCGTTTACTTACCATATCACGTACCTTCTTTTTTTCATGATTCTGGATTGTTCCGGAAGGTTTCTTTTATGTGTTCCTCGATGTCATGGTTTGAATAATATTGCTTTCAACATTAATAGGCATACCTGAGATATAGTGTTTAATTCTTTGCCCATTGACCACCTTCGGCATTATTTATTTTGATAGCTCCGGAATGATAAACTTCTTCAATGACATAAGGTCCTTCCCATTTAGAGAGAAGCTTTCCTGCAAAGAATCTAAAACGAGAGTTGTACAAAAGAACATATTCTCCAACTTTGAATTCCCGCTTTTGGATTCTTTTATCATGCCATCTTTTAGCTTTTTCTTTAAATAACTTGGCATTTTCATAAGCTTGGGTTCTCCATTCATCTAACGATCTAATATCAAATAACCACTTTTCATCGGCAAGTTTGAAATCATAGTTGAGTTCTTTAATTGCCCAATAAGCTTTGTGTTCTAACTCAAGAGGCAAATGTCAAGCCTTTCCATAAACCATTTTATAAGGAGACATACCCATAGGATTTTTATACGCTGTTCTGTAGGCCCAAAGTAAGTTAGAGTCAACAATGTAGGATCTGAATTTATCACAAGCAAACACAACTGCTAAAAATTCGTTTTCAGTAGTAGCATAGTTTCTTTGGGCACTGTCTAGAGTTTTACTAGCATAATGGATAACATTTAATTTCGTATCAACTCTTTGTCCTAGAACAGCACCAACAGCATAATCACTAGCATCACACATAATTTCAAAAGGCAAGTTCCAAGCAGGTGGTTGAACAATAGGTGCAGAAGTTAAGGCTTTCTTAAGTGTTTTAAAGGCTTCTACACAATCATCATCAAAAACAAATGGAACATCATTTTGTAAAATATTTGCAAGAGGCCTAGAAATTTTAGAGAAGTCTTTAATAAACCACCTATAGAAACCAGCATGACTGAGAAAACTACGAATACTTTTAATATTCTTTGGACATGGCATCTTCTCAATTGCATCAACTTTAGCTTTATCCACTTCAATACCTCGTTCAGAAATTTTATGCCCCAAGACAATACCTTCATTAACCATAAAGTGGCACTTCTCCCAATTCAAGAATAGATTAGTTTGCTCACATCTCTGCAAAACTCGATCAAGGTTGCTTAAGAAATCATCAAAAGAAGATCCATATACAGAAAAATCATCCATGAAAACCTCAACAATCTTTTCACAGAAATCAGAGAATATAGCAGTCATACATCTTTGAAAGGTAGCAGGTGCATTGCATAAACCAAAAGGCATACGTCTATAAGCATAAGTTCCAAAAGGGCAAGTAAAAGTGGTTTTCTCTTGATCAGGTTGTGAAACAGGTATTTGAGAAAAAACAGAATATCCATCAAGAAAGCAAAAGTGTGTGTGCTTTGATAATCTTTCTAGCATTTTATCAATAAAAGGCAAAGGGTAATGATCTTTTCTAGTTGCTTTATTTAATTTTCTAAAACCAATTACCATTCTATAGCCGGTAATAATTCTTTGTGGAATAAGTTCATTCTTATCATTGGGAACAACGGTAATACCTCCTTTCTTAGGGACACAATAAACGGGACTCACCCATCTACTATCAGCTATGGGATAGATTATACCTGCTTCCAGAACCTTTAGTATTTCAGTTCTTACCACTTCTTTCATCTTAGGATTCAAACATCGTTGATGATCAACAACGGGTTTTGCATCAGGTTTCATATTAATTTTGTGCTGACAGAGAGTGGGACTAATGCCCTTAAGATCATCAAGAGTATATCCAATAGCTGCTCGGTGCTTCTTTAGAATTTTCAATAATCTTTCTTCTTCATGCTCTAAAAGGTTAGCACTAATAATAACAGGATATATCTTTTTCTCATCAAGATAAGCATATTTCAAAGTGTCAGGTAATTGTTTCAATTCAAACAGAGGATCATCTTTAGGTGGAGGAGGACCTCCTAGAGTTCCAATAGGCAATTATGTTTAAGCAGAGGTCGTTGTTCAAAGAAAATTTTATCTATTTCATTTCTTTCATGCATGTGCATATCATTTTCGTGGTCTAGCAAATATTTTTCTAGTGGATCAGTAGGAGGCACGGCAATAGTAGCAAGACCAATTATTTCATCCTTACTAGGTAATTCTTTCTTATGAGGTTGTCTATTAAACTTGGAAAAATTAAACTCATGAGACTCATCACCAAAGCTAACACTGACAGCTTGTTTCTCACAATTTATTTTAGCATTAACGGTGTTCAAGAAGGGTCTACCAAAGATAATGGGACAAAAGTCATCTTGTGGGGAACCAAGAACTAGAAAATCAGTAGGGTATTTTATTTTCCCACACAAGACTTCAACATCTCTAATAATCCCAAGTGGTGTGATGGTGTCTCTATTGGCAAGTTTAATAGTAACATCTATGTCTTCTATTTCAGTGGGTGCTATGTCATTCATAATTTCTTGGTATAAGGTAAAAGGAATAGCACTTACGCTTGCTCCTAAGTCACATAAACCATGATAACAGTGATCTCCTATTTTAACTGAGACAACAGCCATGCCAACAACAGGTCTATGTTTATCTTTTTCATCGGGTTTAGCAATTCTAGCAACTTCATCACAGAAGTAAATAACATGCCCATCAATATTTTCTACCAAGAGATCTTTAACCATAGCAACACTAGATTCTACTTTGACTTGTTCAGCAGGTTTAGGTGCTCTAATATGACTTTTAGTGACCACGGTTGACACCTTAGCATGTTCCTTTATCCTAATAGGGAAAGGTGGTTTTTCAATATAAGCAGTAGGCACAACTGGATCAACATTGTAAATAATAGTTTCATCTTTAACCACAACCGGTTCTTTAATTTCTTCTTTAATAGGTGGATGATATTTAAACCACTTCTCCTTGGGGAGATCAACATGAGTAGCAAATGATTCACAAAAGGAGGCTACTATCTCAGAGTCAAGTCCATATTTAGTGTTAAACTTGTGAAAAGCATCGGTATTCATAAAAGATTTAACACAATCAAACTTAAGCTTAATACCTGACTCTTTACCTTCGTCGAGTTCCCAATCTTCAGAGTTGCATTTAATTCTTTCTAAAAGATCCCACCTGAATTAAATAGTCTTCTTCAAAAAAGAACCAGTACAAGAAGTATCTAGCATGGATTGATCATCACGAGAAAGCCGAGCATAAAAATTCTGAATAATAATTTCTCTTGAGAGCTCATGGTTGGGGCATGAATATAACATTGACTTAAGACTCCCCCAAGCTAGAGCGATACTTTCTCCTTCACGAGGCCAAAAATTATATATATACTTCCGATCACGATGAACTAGATGCATAGGATAAATTTTTTGGTGAAATTCCAATTTCAATCGGTTCCAGTTCCAGGATCCAATATCATCGCATAGCCTATACCATGCCAATGCTTTTCCCTTAAAATATAAAGGGAAAACCTTCTTCTTAGCTTCATCTCCGGGCAAACCTGCAAGCTTAAATAATCCACAAATTTCATCCACATATATCAAGTGCATATCAGGATGTTCGGTTCCATCTCCTGCATAAGGATTAGCTAGCAGTTGTTCTATCATACCCGAAGAAATTTCATAACCTATATTTTCACTAGGTGCAATAGGTTGAGGGGTAACTAATTGTGGTTCCGGTTGAGGTGAAGATACACCGAACAAACCCCTCAAAGGATGATTCTCCATAGTAACAAGTGACAATAAATTTCAGCACGTAGTAATAATTTTCCCTTACCAAGACCGCTTCACTCCCCGGCAACGACGCTAGAAAAGAGCCTTGATGACTCACAAGTATAGGGGATCAATCGTAGTCCTTTCGATAAGTAAGTGTGTCGAACCCAACGAGGAGCAGAAGGAATTGACAAGTGGTTTTCAGCAAGGTATTCTCTGCAAGCACTGAAATTGTCGGTAACAAGTAGTTTGATAGCAAGATAATTTGTAACGAGCAAGTAATAGTAATGGTAAATAAAGTGCAGTAAGGTAGCCCAATCCTTTTGTGGCAAAGGATAGGCCAAAATGGTCTCTTATGATAAGCAAAGCGTTCTTGAGGGTACACGGGAATTTCATCACATCACTTTCATCATGTTGGTTTGATTTGTGTTCGCTACTTTGATAATTTGACATGTGGGTGGACCGGTGCTTAGGTGCTGTTCTTACTTGAACAAACCTCCTACTTATGATTAGCCCCCTCGCAAGCATCCGCAACTATGAGAAAAGTATTAAGATAAAATCTAACCATAGCATTAAACTTTTGGATCCAAATCGGTCCCTTACGGAATAGCGCATAAACTAGGGTTTAAGCTTCTGTCACTCTAGCAACCCATCATCTAATTAATACTCCACAATGCATTCCCTTAGGCCCAAATATGGTGAAGTGCCATGTAGTCGACGTTCACATGACACCACTAAGGGAATCACAACATACATATCATCAAAATATCGAACACATATCAAGTTCACATGATTACATGCAACATGACTTCTCCCGTGACCTCAAGAACAAAAGTAACTACTCATAAATAATAATCATGCTCAAGATCAGAGGGGTATTAAATAGCATAATGGATCTGAACATATAATCTTTCGCCAAATAAACCATATAGTAATCAACTACAAGATGTAATCAACACTACTAGTCACCCACAAGTACCAACCAAAGGTTCCGGTACAAAGATTGAACACAAGAGATGAACTAGGGTTTGAGAGGAGATGGTGCTGTTGAAGATGTTGATCGAGATGGCCCTCCCAAAGATGGCAGAGTTGTTGTTGATGACGATGGCGATGATTTCCCCCTCCGGGAGGGAAGTTCCCCCGGCGGAATCGCTCCGCCGAAGGGCAAAAGTGCTTCTGCCCAAGTTCCGCCTCGAGATGGCGGCGCTTCATCCCGAAAGTCCTCCCCTTCTTTTTTCTAGGTCAAAATAACTTATATACCAGAAGAGGAACAACGGAGGTGGGCCGAGGAGGGCACAACCCACCAGGGCGCGCCTGGGCTCCATGGCGCGCCCAGGTGGGTTGTGCCCACCTGGTGGGCCCCGTCTAGTAGTTATTTGCTCCAATAATTCTTAAATAATCCATAAATAATCTCTGTGAAGTTTCAGCTTATTTGGAGTTGTGCAGAATAGGTAGCTCTGACGTGCTTTTTCAGGTCCACAATTCCAGCTGCCGGTATTCTCCCTCTTTGTATAAACCTTGCATATTATGAGAGAAAAAGCATTAGAATTACTCCCAAAAGCATTATTATGCATAAAAATAGTAGGTAAACATGATGCAAAATGGACGTATCACACCCTCACCGTCAACGAACTACGACGCGTGAAGCAGCAGCCGGGCGAGACTCTCCGCAAGTACATTCAGCGCTTCACCCAGGTCTGCCTGAAGATCCCGAAGGCCTCGGACGAAGCCATCATCTCTGCGTTCACCAAGGGCGTCACGGACGTCAAGATGAGCGAGGAGCTCGCCATCCATGATGACCTGTGCACGGTGTTGGAGATGTTCAACTTGGCGGACAAGTGTGCCAGGACGGAAGAAGGCCGCCTCTCCCTCCTTAAGCACCCAGACATCGACCCTTAAGACAAGAAGGCCAAGGCCAAGGAAGCAAAGCGCAAGGGCCCCACCATGCTGGCGGCGGAACCTAAGATGAAGCACGGTCGCGACCGCGATGAGCCCCCCCCCCCAAGGATGCTCGCCCGTTCTGCGTCTTCCACAATGTGCACACCCACAACACCGACGACTATCACGAGCTCATGGTGCTCCGAGACGAGCATCTGGGCCACCACCTTGAGCGCGGTGACGGTGGCTTCGACCACGGAGGAGGCCGCGGCGGAGGCCACTGGGACAACCGCAACCCCCACCAGGGCTGGCGTGACCAGCCTCACGAAGGTGGCTGGCGTGATCAACCTCATGACGGCCCTTGGCGCGATCAGCCTCGTGAGGCCCGTCCCCAGGGCAACACCGGACTCCCTCCGCTGGCGCCACCACCAAGAAGGAGCGACGACAACCATCAAGACGATGTGGCTGGGGGCTACCAGGAGCCTCACGCAATTGCCTGCATCCTCGGCGGCGCTCAGGCACCCGTCTCGAACCGCATCTTCAAGCAGTTGTCTCGTGAGGTGAATGCAGCCCTCCCAAGGATTGAAGCCGCACGACCCCTCAAATGGTCTCAGTACACCATCATGTTCGACTCCAAGGATCGCCTCAGGTGCGCAACCACTGCTGGCGCGCTCCCCATGCTGTGCACACCCACCATCAGCAATGTCTCCATCACCAAGACCCTCATCGATGGCGGCGCTGGCCTCAATGTGCTCTTCATCGAGACCTCCGAGACGCTTCAAGTGCCTTATGATTAGCTCATGCCCACTAGGCCATTCTATGGGGTGACTGACGGCTCCACCGTCCCCCTAGGCCAAGTGCGCCTTCCTGTCACCTTTGGCAAGCGTGACAACTACCATACTAAGCTCATCGACTTCGACGTGGCCCACATTGGTCTCCCGTACAATGCCATCCTTGGGTACCCTGCCCTTGCCAAGTTAATGGCGGCGACTCACCATGGCTACAACGTCCTCAAGATGCCAGGGTGCAGCGGCATCATCACGGTCGCCTGTGATGAAAAGGACGCAGTCTGCTGCCTTGAGCATGCCTACCGCGCGGCGGCGGCCGAGAACTCTAATGACGAGGGCGGCATCATCCCTCCCGAGGCCACCCCCACGAAGAAGCAGCTCCTCCCCAAGAGTCGTCCTAAGGCTCAGATGGCACCTGTCGGAGACGCCTCAGGCGCCGCGCCTGTCGCCTGAGGCGTCTCCGACAGGTGCCATCTACTCCTTCTTTATATAGGTGTGGATCATCCCAAAAGTAATGTTTTAAATCATAGAAGAATCTTTTCTTTTGTTGGTATGTGAAACTAGGTGGTATATATTTAACAACAATATAATTAGCATAGTCAGCATACCAAGGGGTATTATGAGAAACATTTATTACAGCTACTTGCTCATCAGGAAAACTATCATTAATAGGTTGTGGGTCATCAAGAATATTTTCTAACCTAGACAAGTTATCAGCTACGGGATTCTCAGCTCCTTTTCTATCAGTTATATGTAAATCAAACTCTTGTAGCAAGAGAACCCACCTAATGAGTCTAGATTTAGCATCTTTCTTTTCCATAAGATATTTTATAGCAGCATGATCGGTGTGAACAGTAACTTTAGAGTCAACAATGTAGGATCTGAATTTATCACAAGCAAACACAACTGCTAAAAATTCGTTTTCAGTAGTAGCATAGTTTCTTTGGGCACTGTCTAGAGTTTTACTAGCATAATGGATAACATTTAATTTCGTATCAACTCTTTGTCCTAGAACAGCACCAACAGCATAATCACTAGCATCACACATAATTTCAAAAGGCAAGTTCCAATCAGGTGGTTGAACAATAGGTGCAGAAGTTAAGGCTTTCTTAAGTGTTTTAAAGGCTTCTACACAATCATCATCAAAAACAAATGGAACATCCTTTTGTAAAATATTTGCAAGAGGCCTAGAAATTTTAGAGAAGTCTTTAATAAACCACCTATAGAAACCAGCATGACTGAGAAAACTACGAATACTTTTAATATTCTTTGGACATGGCATCTTCTCAATTGCATCAACTTTAGCTTTATCCACTTCAATACCTCGTTCAGAAATTTTATGCCCCAAGACAATACCTTCATTAACCATAAAGTGGCACTTCTCCCAATTCAAGAATAGATTAGTTTGCTCACATCTCTGCAAAACTCGATCAAGGTTGCTTAAGCAATCATCAAAAGAAGATCCATATACAGAAAAATCATCCATGAAAACCTCAACAATCTTTTCACAGAAATCAGAGAATATAGCAGTCATACATCTTTGAAAGGTAGCAGGTGCATTGCATAAACCAAAAGGCATATGTCTATAAGCATGAGTTCCAAAAGGGCAAGTAAAAGTGGTTTTCTCTTGATCAGGTTGTGAAACAGGTATTTGAGAAAAAACAGAATATCCATCAAGAAAGCAAAAGTGTGTGTGCTTTGATAATCTTTCTAGCATTTGATCAATAAAAGGCAAAGGGTAATGATCTTTTCTAGTTGCTTTATTTAATTTTCTAAAACCAATTACCATTCTATAGCCGGTAATAATTCTTTGTGGAATAAGTTCATTCTTATCATTGGGAACAACGGCAATACCTCCTTTCTTAGGGACACAATAAACGGGACTCACCCATCTACTATCAGCTATGGGATAGATTATACCTGCTTCCAGAACCTTTAGTATTTCAGTTCTTACCACTTCTTTCATCTTAGGATTCAAACATCGTTGATGATCAACAACGGGTTTTGCATCAGGTTTCATATTAATTTTGTGCTGACAGAGAGTGGGACTAATGCCCTTAAGATCATCAAGAGTATATCCAATAGTTGCTCTGTGCTTCTTTAGAATTTTCAATAATCTTTCTTCTTCATGCTCTAAAAGGTTAGCACTAATAATAACAGGATATATCTTTTTCTCATCAAGATAAGCATATTTCAAAGTGTCAGGTAATTGTTTCAATTCAAACACAGGATCATCTTTAGGTGGAGGAGGACCTCCTAGAGTTCCAATAGGCAATTATGTTTAAGCAGAGGTCGTTGTTCAAAGAAAATTTTATCTATTTCATTTCTTTCATGCATGTGCATATCATTTTCGTGGTCTAGCAAATATTTTTCTAGTGGATCAGTAGGAGGCACGGCAATAGTAGTAAGACCAATTATTTCATCCTTACTAGGTAATTCTTTCTTATGAGGTTGTCTATTAAACTTGGAAAAATTAAACTCATGAGACTCATCACCAAAGCTAACACTGACAGCTTGTTTCTCACAATTTATTTTAGCATTAACGGTGTTCAAGAAGGGTCTACCAAAGATAATGGGACAAAAGTCATCTTGTGGGGAACCAAGAACTAGAAAATCAGTAGGGTATTTTATTTTCCCACACAAGACTTCAACATCTCTAACAATCCCAAGTGGTGTGATGGTGTCTCTATTGGCAAGTTTAATAGTAACATCTATGTCTTCTATTTCAGTGGGTGCTATGTCATTCATAATTTCTTGGTATAAGGTAAAAGGAATAGCACTTACGCTTGCTCCTAAGTCACATAAACCATGATAACAGTGATATCCTATTTTAACTGAGACAACAGCCATGCCAACAACAGGTCTATGTTTATCTTTTTCATCGGGTTTAGCAATTCTAGCAACTTCATCACAGAAGTAAATAACATGCCCATCAATATTTTCTACCAAGAGATCTTTAACCATAGCAACACTAGATTCTACTTTGACTTGTTCAGCAGGTTTAGGTGCTCTAATATGACTTTTAGTGACCACGGTTGACACCTTAGCATGTTCCTTTATCCTAACAAGGAAAGGTGGTTTTTCAATATAAGCAGTAGGCACAACTGGATCAACATTGTAAATAATAGTTTCATCTTTAACCACAACCGGTTCTTTAATTTCTTCTTTAATAGGTGGATGATATTTAAACCACTTCTCCTTGGGGAGATCAACATGAGTAGCAAATGATTCACAAAAGGAGGCTACTATCTCAGAGTCAAGTCCATATTTAGTGTTAAACTTGTGAAAAGCATCGGTATTCATAAAAGATTTAACACAATCAAACTTAAGCTTAATACCTGACTCTTTACCTTCGTAGAGTTCCCAATCTTCAGAGTTGCATTTAATTCTTTCTAAAAGATCCCACCTGAATTCAATAGTCTTCTTCAAAAAAGAACCAGTACAAGAAGTATCTAGCATGGATTGATCATCACGAGAAAGCCGAGCATAAAAATTCTGAATAATAATTTATCTTGAGAGCTCATGGTTGGGGCATGAATATAACATTAACTTAAGACTCCCCCAAGCTAGAGCGATACTTTCTCCTTCACGAGGCCAAAAATTATATATATACTTCCGATCACGATGAACTAGATGCATAGGATAAATTTTTTGGTGAAATTCCAATTTCAATCGGTTCCAGTTCCAGGATCCAATATCATCGCATAGCCTATACCATGCCAATGCTTTTCCCTTAAAATATAAAGGGAAAACCTTCTTCTTAGCTTCATCTCCGGGCAAACCTGCAAGCTTAAATAATCCACAAATTTCATCCACATATATCAAGTGCATATCAGGATGTTCGGTTCCATCTCCTGCATAAGGATTAGCTAGCAGTTGTTCTATCATACCCGAAGAAATTTCATAACCTATATTTTCACTAGGTGCAATAGGTTGAGGGGTAACTAATTGTGGTTCCGGTTGAGGTGAAGATACACCGAACAAACCCCTCAAAGGATGATTCTCCATAGTAACAAGTGACAACAAATTTCAGCACGTAGTAACAATTTTCCCTTACCAAGACCGCTTCACTCCCCGGCAACGACGCTAGAAAAGAGCCTTGATGACTCACAAGTATAGGGGATCAATCGTAGTCCTTTCGATAAGTAAGTGTGTCGAACCCAACGAGGAGCAGAAGGAATTGACAAGTGGTTTTCAGCAAGGTATTCTCTGCAAGCACTGAAATTGTCGGTAACAAGTAGTTTGATAGCAAGATAATTTGTAACGAGCAAGTAATAGTAATGGTAAATAAAGTGCAGTAAGGTAGCCCAATCCTTTTGTGGCAAAGGATAGGCCAAAATGGTCTCTTATGATAAGCAAAGCGTTCTTGAGGGTACACGGGAATTTCATCACATCACTTTCATCATGTTGGTTTGATTTGTGTTCGCTACTTTGATAATTTGACATGTGGGTGGACCGGTGCTTAGGTGCTGTTCTTACTTGAACAAACCTCCTACTTATGATTAGCCCCCTCGCAAGCATCCGCAACTATGAGAAAAGTATTAAGATAAAATCTAACCATAGCATTAAACTTTTGGATCCAAATCGGTCCCTTACGGAATAGCGCATAAACTAGGGTTTAAGCTTCTGTCACTCTAGCAACCCATCATCTAATTAATACTCCACAATGCATTCCCTTAGGCCCAAATATGGTGAAGTGCCATGTAGTCGACGTTCACATGACACCACTAAGGGAATCACAACATACATATCATCAAAATATCAAACACATATCAAGTTCACATGATTACATGCAACATGACTTCTCCCGTGACCTCAAGAACAAAAGTAACTACTCATAAATAATAATCATGCTCAAGATCAGAGGGGTATTAAATAGCATAATGGATCTGAACATATAATCTTTCGCCAAATAAACAATATAGTAATCAACTACAAGATGTAATCAACACTACTAGTCACCCACAAGTACCAACCAAAGGTTCCGGTACAAAGATTGAACACAAGAGATGAACTAGGGTTTGAGAGGAGATGGTGCTGTTGAAGATGTTGATCGAGATGGCCCTCCCAAAGATGGCAGAGTTGTTGTTGATGACGATGGCGATGATTTCCCCCTCCGGGAGGGAAGTTCCCCCGGCGGAATCGCTCCGCCGAAGGGCAAAAGTGCTTCTGCCCAAGTTCCGCCTCGAGACGGCGGCGCTTCATCCTGAAAGTCCTCCCCTTCTTTTTTCTAGGTCAAAATGACTTATATACCAGAAGAGGAACACCGGAGGTGGGCCGAGGAGGGCACAACCCACCAGGGCGCGCCTGGGCTCCATGGCGCGCCCAGGTGGGTTGTGCCCACCTGGTGGGCCCCGTCTAGTAGTTATTTGCTCCAATAATTCTTAAATAATCCATAAATAATCTCTGTGAAGTTTCAGCTTATTTGGAGTTGTGCAGAATAGGTAGCTCTGATGTGCTTTTTCAGGTCCACAATTCCAGCTGCCGGTATTCTCCCTCTTTGTATAAACCTTGCATATTATGAGAGAAAAGGCATTAGAATTACTCCCAAAAGCATTATTATGCATAAAAATAGTAGGTAAACATGATGCAAAATGGACGTATCACACCCTCACCGTCAACGAACTACGATGCATGAAGCAGCAGCCGGGCGAGACTCTCCGCAAGTACATTCAGCGCTTCACCCAGGTCTGCCTGAAGATCCCGAAGGCCTCGGACGAAGCCATCATCTCGGCGTTCACCGAGGGCGTCACGGACGTCAAGATGAGCGAGGAGCTCGCCATCCATGATGACCTGTGCACGGTGCTGGAGATGTTCAACTTGGCGGACAAGTGTGCCAGGACGGAAGAAGGCCACCTCTCCCTCCTTAAGCACCCAGACATCGACCCATAAGACAAGAAGGCCAAGGCCAAGGAAGCAAAGCGCAAGGGCCCCACCATGCTGGCGGCGGAACCTAAGATGAAGCGTGGTCACGACCGCGATGAGCCCCCCCCCCCCCAAGGATGCTCGCCCGTTCTGCATCTTCCACAATGTGCACAACCACAACACCGACGACTATCACGAGCTCATGGTGCTCCGAGACGAGCATCTGGGCCACCACCTCGAGCGCGGTGACGGTGGCTTCGACCACGGAGGAGGCCGCGGCGGAGGCCACTGGGACAACCGCAACCCCCACCAGGGCTGGCGCGACCAGCCTCACGAGGGTGGCTGGCGCGATCAACCTCATGACGGCCCTTGGCGCGATCAGCCTCATGAGGCCCGTCCCCAGGGCAACACCGGACTCCCTCCGCTGGCGCCACCACCAAGAAGGAGCGACGACAACCATCAAGACGATGTGGCTGGGGGCTACCAGGAGCCTCACGCAATTGCCTGCATCCTCGGCGGCGCTCAGGCACCCGTCTCGAACCGCATCTTCAAGCAGTTCTCTCGTGAGGTGAATGCAACCCTCCCAAGGATTGAAGCCGCACGACCCCTCAAATGGTCTCAGTACACCATCATGTTCGACTCCAAGGATCGCCTCAGGTGTGCAACCACTGCTGGCGCGCTCCCCATGCTGTGCACACCCACCATCAGCAATGTCTCCATCACCAAGACCCTCATCAATGGCGGCGCTGGCCTCAATGTGCTCTTCATCGAGACCTCCGAGACGCTTCAAGTGCCTTATGATTAGCTCATGCCCACTAGGACATTCTATGGGGTGACTGACGGCTCCACCGTCCCCCTAGGCCAAGTGCGTCTTCCTGTCACCTTTGGCAAGCGTGACAACTACCATACTAAGCTCATCGACTTCGACGTGGCCCACATTGGTCTCCCGTACAATGCCATCCTTGGGTACCCTGCCCTTGCCAAGTTAATGGCGGCGACTCACCATGGCTACAACGTCCTCAAGATGCCAGGGTGCAGTGGCATCATCACGGTCGCCTGTGATGAAAAGGACGCAGTCTACTGCCTTGAGCATGCCTACCGCGCGGCGGCGGCCGAGAACTCTAATGACGAGGGCGGCATCATGCCTCCCGAGGCCACCCCCACGAAGAAGCAGCTCCTCCCCAAGAGTCGTCCTGAGGCTCAGATGGCACCTGTCGGAGACGCCTCAGGCGCCGCGCCTGTCGCCAAGGCGCCTCTTCCTCCCGCATAGGAAGGCACACCCGGCGCCTCCCTCGGGACGGGCTCAGGAGCTTCCGTCTAGAGAGCCTCTGACCTGACCGGTGCAACGAGGGAGGTGCTAGGGCACCACTTGGAGGCGTGCACTGATGCGCGCCCCCGCAAGCAAGAAATGAGGCACGAGGCACCATGAGCGCGAGAATTCATCACCAAGGCAATCGAGGAACTTTAGGAAGTGCAAGCCATGCGCGGCAAGCATCGCCCCGCACATCCCGCCAGTGCAGCTGCCGCCCCTGACATGGGTAGTGAGCTGCGCATCTACGTCAACATCCCGGGCCTCAACGGGGCCGCTTCGCAGGACCTCTTCTGGCCGTCGCACATCGGTCGGAGCGGGGGTTACCCCTGCAACTACGTCTACATGACGTTCGGCTTGCTGAACACTGGTGCCTCGTACCAGCGCCTCGCGCAGCAAGGGATGGCATCTCACGAGGCCCGCACTAAGCAGTGATGGCTCAGGAGGCCCTGGACCCTCGCAAGCCTCTCAAGCCTCCGGAGCCGCCCCGACAGCTAGCCTCCGCGGCGTGCTTCATCGACTCCATCGATGCTTCTGCAGCATCATTGCTAGGTGAGTTTTTGTTTCGTTCAATTGAGGGCGCCCCTCGGGCTGCATTATCCTCAAACTGCTAGGGTCCGTCCCGACAACTGCATCGTTTTGCTCATGTATCAGAACTGGCCATGCCTTGATATAATTTCCTTGATAATTTAATCTACATGTCTGGTGCTTCGTCACCATGAATGTCGCCACGCCCTCGCGAGCCCACCCTTGACCGCCTCATGATTAAGAGCTGCCACAGTGTTCGTGCTCGGGTCCGTCCCTGCAGCGTTGTTAAATCCAAGCGACCGAGCTCTGTCTCGCAAGCCAGGTCCCGTGCATGTCACCTCCTGGGGTCCTTGGTTCCTTGTTCTCGCATGAGATTATCGAGGGTGGATGAGCAAGGGCGCGTGGCTCGGTTCGTATAACCACAATTTTGGTGCTTCGCCACCGTGAGAGCCGCACGCCGAGTGTTCTTCCTTAGATTGTTGCATGAGAAGACTCGACATGACGACTATGCTCAGGTCTGTCCCTGCAGTGTTGATAAACCCAAGCGACCAAGCTCTGTCTGGCGGGCCGGCCCCGTACACGTCACCTCCTATGGGTCCTTAGTGTCTGGCCTTCTCATGCGATAGCCTCAGGATGCTCGTTCGGTGCAGGTCGCCCCTTTAACTCAGGTCTCACAAGCGCGCTCCGCGCCAAAGATCCAGACGCAACCCACCTTGAGGTAGGACCCCCTGAGCTCCACGGTGGCTCACGAGTGTCCAGATACACCTCCTCAAAGTTCTGCCGTGCCAGCCTTGCATACGAACGAAACAGGGATGTACACGACCGGAGACTCTAGCACAGAGCTCCCTACCCACGCCCAGTGGAAGCCCCATGCTCGGTGCTGGCGGATACGGTCACAATCCGACCATGCCCACGCCCAATGGAAGCCCCATGATCAGCGCTAGCGGATCCGGTCGCAATATGACCATTCCCACGCCTAGTGGAAGCCCCATGCTCCGAGCTGGTGGATAAACAACTGAGGGCACCCTATGGGTTGCATCAACCTCAGGATGGCCTCTCAGCTCTCTAGCAACGCCCCTTGTAGCCTCCCCCTGGGTCTCACGCGAGCAGGGGCTGGGCATGGTGCCTATGCTTGGACCAGTCGCCTGCTCCCGCGCACGTCACCCCACCAATGTCCTTGGTGTCTGGTCACCTTGCTAAACCATCAGGTGTAGGCTGACGAGAGAAAGGTAGGAAGAACCCTGGGTTAACCTCACCGTCGCCCATATTTCTTTCATGCGGGCCGATTGCACGTCAAGGGGGACCCCTGACCATCGTGACTCAGGGGCCTCACTAGTCACGTAGCCCCTCGCCCCTTGGCTTTGTCCAAGCATCACGACCTAACATTCCAACGGTGGCCGAGGTATGCGCGGTGATGGGCCCTGCTGACGCAGAGCACAAAGGCAAGCAGGAAGGAAATCAAGCACGAAAAGGAAATTACGGAGTTCAAACAATTACTACAGGCACCAAATGTATCACAAATTCAAGCAAAGTCTTACGCCTCCACGAGGCACGATCGGTTGTTGCAGGTTAAACTATAAAGGGAAGGGCCATCGCCGCCATTGCCGTCGCCACCACCACTTGCCTCAATTGCAACAGGCCCGTCTTCAACATCGCCACCGTCGCCGTCGCCGTCACCGCCTAGGCCGCGACAGGCCCGCTGGCGACACAGGTGAACTTCTCGAGCAGCGCGGCCACATGGTCCTCCACGGCCTCCGCCGCGGCGGCGCGGAACTCATGAGGAACGGGGCCTATCACCACGTCTAAGGTGAAGCTGGCGTCACGGAGGTAAAGGTGGCTGAAGACGCATGTCGCTACCATGGAGAAAAGGTCGCAGCACTCCTCCTCCAGGACGGCATCCGCCTTGGCGCCGGCGCCTTCGAGCTCTGTGGTAAGCCTGGAGGAGAACTCCAGATAGCCATCCTCGGGAGTCGCGAGCGGACCCTCGAATCCTCCCCTGCAGATAGACTTCAGTGCTTGGTGAGCCCTTAGCTCGAGTGAAGAAAAAGCATCGCGGTCCGCCATTGTCTTCGCGTTGGCATCAGCAAGGATCTTCTTCTCACGAGCGTCCAGCTGAGCCATCACCTCGGGGACATGCTTGGCATGGGACGCTTGGGCCTCGGCCACCTCCTTTTGCAGCTTGTCCATGTGCTCGCGCTCCGCGGACTTCTCGACGACCACCTTCGACAGTGCGGAGTCACGGTCCGCAAGCTTCGCCTCGCGAGCCTTGAGGTCGTCCTCTGGCTGCTGAACCTGTTGTGTGCGCGTGGCTTGTTCCTCTTGGAGCGCCTTCAGATTGGCCTCCGCCTCGCACCAACGCTTCACGGCCGCCGCTGCCTCAGCCAGTGCATCGTTGTGGGCTGCCCTAGCCTTGGTGGTTTCCTTCTTGCTCTCCGCAGTGGAGGCCGCGGCCTGGCTCCAGTCCTCTTTGGTCACCGTATCGACTTGGACCCACACTGAGGCGAGCCCCAGGCGCTCTGTGGCGAGGCGCCGGTCAGCATCTCTGAGGTCCGCCTCGAACCGTCCGAGCACGACATAAGCATCAGCCAAGGCCCTGTCCCTGATCAAGGCACCGCAGCTCGCAAGCGCGAGGGCCTGACGAGGGAACGACGCTAGCTCGTCAGTTGGGACCGTGGCCAATATGGCCGTGGTACGATCAACTCCGGGCGCCAGGGTCCTCGGGTCCTCCTCCGCGCCACCCGACTACTGCGACACGGCAAGAGCAACTGACGCAACGGCCTGCTGGATTACGTGGGTTGGCTCTGCCTGAGGCTGCACCGCTGCACGCCCTGGGTCGGCTTTGGCCAGCGGGGGATCGGGCGTCACCCCCTCCCCTAGGACTGGGGTTGCAACGACCGCGGCGGGGAGCGCCGCTCGCTGTGCTCCCACGTCCTTGTCGGCCGGCCCTCCGAGCGACGCCAGCGGAGCACCTGGAGGGGTGACATGCCCGTATGCCCTAGCGCACTGCTGCCCGCGCGCCCAAGGGTTGCGCTCGGCCCGGTCGGTGCAGCGCGCCCCCGCGCCTGCTGAGGCCGTGACCGGGCGCCGAGGCTACCTTCAGGACAATGGGTACCTTCGCACCGACGTTCGGCTTCTTCTTCTTCTCTGCACCGTCGCCCTAGTGTCGCTCTTTCGAGCCCGCTTTCAATATTATTGCAAATACTATTATCAATGACATATTCATCATGACGTTTAAATAAATTTTCAAGATCATAAGAATCATTATCACCCCAATCATGATCATTGCAATAAGTAGTGGACATAACAAAACAAGCATCCCCAAGCTTGGGGTTTTGCATATCACTAACACAATTGACATTAATAGAATTTATAATAACATCATTACAATCATGCTTTTCATTCAAGGAGCTATCATGAATCACTTTATAAATTTCTTTGTTTAACACTTCATCACAATTTCAGATTCACGAATCTCAAGCAAAACTTCATAAAGATAGTCTAGTGAACTAAATTCACTAGTGATTGGTTCATCATAATTGGATCTCTTAAAAAGATTAGCAAGTGGATGAGGATCCATATCAATAGTTTTTTAGCAAGCAAAGATGCAAGCAAATAGAAGACACATGGCAACACAAGCAAACAAAACATCTAACGAGAAAAAGGCAAACAAAAAAGAAGGCAAATAAAAAGGCAAATATTTTGAAGTGGGGGAGATGAAAACGAGAGTCAAATGGCAAATAATGTAAATTGCAAGGAGATGAGATTTGTGATTAGGAACCTGATAGATGTTGATGATGTCTCCCGGCAACGGCACCAGAAATTCCTTTTGATGCCTCTTGAAACTGCGTCGGTATTTCCCCAAAGAGGAAGGTATGATGCAGTACAGCTATGGTAGGTATTTCCCTCAGTTATGAAACCAAGGTATCAATCCAGTAGGAGAACCAAGCAACACTATGTAAACGGTACCTGCACACAAAGAACAAATACTTGCAACCCAACGCGTAAGAGGGGTTGTCAATCCCTCCTAGGTAATGGCGCCAGAAATAGGCAAGTTGACGGGAGAATATTTGATCCTCCCTGGTAAAAAGATAGATAAATTTGTGGTAGATTGGATAAATAGCTCTCGATAAAACGTGAAATAAACTAAGTAATAAAAAAGTCCAACAAGGTATTTTGGGTTTTCGGAATAATAAATCCGAAAATAAAAGTGGCAAATAATAGATCAGAAACCAAATATGATAAAGAATAGACCGGGGGGGCGTAGATTTCACTAGTGGCTTCTCTCAAGAAATAACACACGGTGGGTAAACAAATTACTATTGGGCAATTGATAGAAGATTGAATAATTATGATGATATCCAAGGCAATGATCAATATATAGGCATCACGTCCAAGATTAGTAGACCGACTCCTGCCTGCATATACTACTATTACTCCACACATCGACCGCTATCCAGCATGAATCTAGTGTATTAAGTTCATGGAGAAACAGAGTAATGCAATAAGAATGATGACTTGATGTAGACGAGATCTATTCATGTAGGAATAGCCCCCATCTTGTTATCCTTAATAGCAACGATACATGCATGTCTTGCTGCCCCTTCTGTCACTGGGAAAGAACACCGCAAGATCGAACCCATCACAAAGCACCTCTTCCCATGGGAAGAAAAATCTATCTAGTTGGCCTAACTAAACCAAAGATTCGAAAAAGAAATACGAGGCTATAAATAATCATGCATATAAGAGATCAAAGTAGACTCAAATAATATTCATGGATATAAATCTGATCATAAACTCAAAGTTCATCGGATCCCAACAAACACACCGTAAAAAAGAGTTACATCAAATAGATCTCCAAGAGACCATTGTATTGAGAACCAAAAGAGATAGAGGAAGCCTGTTGGGGTACACAAACAGGGGTGTATGTTTCCCCTGACTTGTGCATGAACAGTAGGCCTCCAACACGGCAACACCAAGCTCCCAAGACGAGACCAAGCCAGAGAGATAGCTCTTTGAGGAATCAAAGGGCAGATCAAGAAGACCAAGACAAGTCAAGGGAATAAGATATCACTAAGAAAAGACCTCCCTTACCGGGCAGGCGAGCCTGGTCAGGTCGAGGCCTCACCAAGAACAAGTCCCAAGTTTTCCCCGGCAGGCTTGCCGGGGCCACCAAGGGCAAATCTCCCCGCCAAGACTCCACCGCTCCACCGCACAGCAACGCAAGTCACTTTATCAGTGTGGTGTCGAGCCCCCAAGTGATTAAGTGGCTGTCATTTGGCATGTGGCAGCCATTTGGAAGGGAGATTCCCCCTATATGACAACCGGCCAGAGGCGTGTCATGCAGACAGGTAGAAGATGGTTAAGCGGCGCGGCAGGCTTGTCGGGCTGTATCCTTAGTGTGACACCTAGCAGTGCATTGAATGCACTTTGTCCTAACTGCCAGAGTTAGGTATGATAGCACTGTTGGCTATCTAATCAGTAGATAATGACTCTTTTGCCACTGTGGTAACCCCTTAGACTATAAAAGGAGGGCCATGGCAACCTAAAAAAGGATTCGGACCCTTGTACACTCATACGCGCGTAGCTGCTCTCCCCGAGGTGACCTTGTCGGGCTTGAGCTAGCGCTGCATTTCCACTACGGTCCTCCCTTCAATCCACCAAAGCAGGAGTAGGGTTTTACGCTTCTCAGTGGACCGAAGCTAGGTAAAAAGCACCAGCGTCACCACTGTCATGCTGTTCCATGGCTTCTGCTCTTTGTGCTACATGATCTCCCCCTTGCCGAACCACAAGGGGCTGACGGCCCCATAGGTGATCGTGTTCCACCATGACATCTTTGGCGCGCCAGGTAGGGGGAGGCGCTTGCACGAACCCGAGGTCATGAATAGCATGTCAAGCTACACCATCATCAGCGTCGACGCTCCCTCCGTCAACAGCTTCGAAAGAGAAAGGCGAAATCACTCCCTCGTTCCGTCCTACCCAGATCCTGTCACCCATCTCCACCACAACCGCGGCGGCGGCGGGAACGGAAGGTGGTGGCGATGCGATGACCCCGGACGGCTCGGGTGGCGTGACCACCATGCTGCCCCTATCCAAGGAAAGGAGCGAGGCATGCGGCGATGCCGTCCTCCTTCGGGTTCCCACCAAACATACCCGGTGACTGAGAGAATCACTAGGGCAAGCAGGAAATATGGTATATGGCCTCCTCCTCCACTTTCGCTTGTCGACCATTGAGCCATGCGGGGGTAGCATCATCAACGTCGATAAGCCCATGCGGAACTCAGTCCAGCATTTACCCCGCCAAGGGAAAATCCTCAGTGAAACGCTGGTGCGAATCCGTTGATTGACGCCTCGGCAAGCATGTTCCGGCAGGGCCGTCCGCGCCAGCGTGACCTTTATGCCTGTAGTCGTTATATCGTTAACAGTGTAAGGAAGAGGAGAGAGGAGCCGACCCTTCCTTTTCACCATGCATTATCACCTGCAAGCGTTCTGTTATCCCCTCCGGCCCTTACCGGGGGTGGATGTGCAACTGATAAACTGCCAAGTTTTCTTCTTGCGCGTTTTTCCATTGCTAATTTTACAGACCTGAGGCCGACGCGCGAACGCTATCCCCTCAAGATATACGGATGTGATGAACGACCGCGACTAAGGAAGGAGGTGTCATATGAATGTCCAGCAAAGGGAGGGAAGCGTGAACAAAAGCTAAGTCAACATGTGCACTGACTTTTTCTCCAAAGTTTGCATTTGCTTATCCCTCGAACAACCATGTTTTTTTGTATGGTTAAATCTTTCATGTGGTGGCACCTTGCTGTATTTGTCTGCGCCCCCGCTTTGTTTCGATCCTACTCAATGAAGTGGGCGGCAGCATCAAAGACTCCTAAGGAAAAACCTGCCGGGGCGTGTTCTCGCCAGCTGAATGCTAAGGAAAACCTGCCGGGGCGTGTTCTCGCCAGCTGAATGCTAAGGACCCACTCCTCACAGCAATCGCGGCAACATGCTACTGGCGGGCAACCAAAATACACAGAAAGAAGCTAACCATACGAACATCCATGGGTAAAACACAAGAGGGATAGCATGCGCTTAAACTTAATTTGACACCAGTTCAACAAGAGCAAAGGCAAAAAAAGTATGAGGCCTAAGCACGAGACATGCATTATGTTTTGTTATAGGGTGCCAAGGCGACAAGAATGATTCAAGGCTGTGCTTGGCGGCATTCTGGGACCCTGGGGACAGAGAGAACCTTGTCGGCGAAGGGACCAGCCTTCTCCTCGGTAGTAGAAATGTCGGCACCTATCGGCAGCCTCCTGAAGCCATCGGCAAGGTTGAGGTCTAGATGACGATAGGCGAGGTTGCTCAAGACCACGAAGAGGGCATCACGGGCAAGCTTTCGAGACTCGTTTGCAAAACAAGCGGCTCTTTCTTCCTCGTATGTCTTCAGCCCTTCGATCAAGCCTTCGAAGAAGAGCACTAGCTTGATGCTTGGAACCTCTTGTCTGTTGATTGAGAAGGCCCAACTCTTCATATCCATCGTTGCGATCTGGGCAGAGAGGCGCTCGGCAATATCAACCAGACTTGATCCAGGGGTCATGCTGCTCAACTTGGTTCGCCAATTTTTCCTCTGCGCCCTTTCGGAAGATTCTTGTGTTGTCCAGGTCGTTCATCAGCTACTTCTCACGAGCTCTGGCAGACTCGATTCTGCTCTCCAAGGTGCCAAGCCTTGCCTTCATGTCGGTAATAGTGCCATTGGCAGTGTCGAGGTCCTGGCTCTTGGAGGAAAACTGCGATTGCACCTCCTTCAGAAGAATCTCCACCTTCTACACTTCCTCATTGAGAGCCACATATTCCTTGGCGCTCCCGGCAAGGTCCTCTGTCAGTTTGGCCACATGTTGATCTAGATCAACCTTGGCAGTGGATGTAGTGGCAAGATCATCAGCAGTCTTCTTCAGCTGGGCAGCAGAGTCAAGGGTGAGCGTGTCAAGGGCCGCCCTGTGACTATCCTCCAGATCCTTGGTGCGCTGCTGGACAAGGACCTCCAGTTCTCCATCCTTGTTGCGGAGGGTGGCCTCGACCTTCCCTTCCTGAGAAGAGATGTCTTTCTCCTTGGCGTTCAAAAGCGCTTCGCGCTCCGCCAAACGGACTTCCCGGGCAGTGACATCCTCTTTCACCATGGTTATCACCTCCTGTTGCCGTAGAATTGTTTGGAACTGCTTGCTGTGCCACTCGCGCAGTTCACTACCCTTGTCCCTCAGTTTTTGATCCATGAGACTAGCAGAGTTGCGATGCTCCTTGATCGCCTGCCAGTTCAGGTTGTATCTGCTCTGCATGTCATTGATGCATGTTGCCAAGGACTCCAGGAAGGACAAGTCCACGGCTGCACTGGCTAAATCAACAGCCTCTTCAGCTCACTGGAACAGCGGTGCCATGATACGCTGGACCTCTTCATCAAGGTCTGCACTTACTGCTGTGCATGAGCCGGGGGCTATGAGTCCAGGTGGGGCAAGAACCAATGCCAGCTTGCTGGAAGATGGCTGTAGGGCCACGGTCGAGGTACCAAACTGGGGAGGAGGGCTCATAGTTTGAAGGGGACTTTCTCTTCAACCACTACCTCCGATCCTGGCATGCTACCGGGGATCTTCTCTGCTTCCTTTGGGGCCTCTTGGATATCCCCGGCAGTATGTTCCTGGCCCTCTGCGGCAGCACTCTTGGCGGCCTCTTCAGCAGCATCCTTGCCGATACTGGCCACTTCTTCCAACAGCTCTGGTTCCTCGGCCAATGGAACTGCAAGCAAGAGTGGCAGGCAATGACAAAGAAATAACATACATTGGTGAGTCAGTGATTCGGAGCAAAGTAGCGCAAGCAATGAAAAACAAAGAGCAAGTGAATTACCCGGAGATATTTGTCGTGGGAGGACATCGGTTTCACCGGCAACATCAGTTGTCGGGGCATGACCCTCGCCCCCTTCCTCGGTAGCCATAATATCAGCATGGGCCGATCTTCAGTGGAGGCCCTTGCCGGACATTTCTCGGCTTGAACATCGGGTAGGTTGGGCCCCTCCTGGAGAGTCTTGCTCTAGATGATCTTCCTCTCTTCCTTGGCAGGAGATGGGACACGCCCTTCCACACCTTCCCTAGTGGGAGAAACATGTCCCATACCTTTGTGCCAGGGCTTGGGCCAGGGGCTTGGTGCTGGATCATTCGTGCTACCTCCCGCCAAACCCATGCCCTCCGAAGGCCCCGACGACTCCACTTGCTTCGGTCATTTGGCCCGGTGGATGAGGGTCTCTTCTTCGTCTCTGTCAAAGACAACAAACAAGATTGGATCAGCAAACCAATAAGTGCATGACGCATCGACAAGGAAAGATAGTGTTTTCCTTACTCTGAATCGATGAGCATGGAGCCCAGCGTGAACCCCCTAGGTGGTGGGGTCGCTCTGCTCCTCTACAGGGTCGGGGGAGCAGTGCTTCCCGGAAACTTCGAGCCCTTTTGAGGGTCCGGGGGCTTCAGCGAGGATGAGCTGCATGAGGAGCTCGAGCTTGATTGGGAGCTGGGGTCGACCCCTGTGACCGCTCGCCGCTTGGCGGGAGGGGTCTTGGCCTCAGAAAGGCGAGAAGAATGGCGGCGCGCCATGTTCGGCCTGTCGCCCTTAGAGGCGATCTTCTTCACCCTCTTAGTGATTGGCGCAGGAATAGGGGCCGCTGCTCCCCGGCTGGCCCGCCTACGAGGGCGCTGCTCCAAGTCTAGTTCCGGGGCTTGAGGGCCCGTTGCGAGCCACTCCTCCTTGGGCTACTCCATCTCCTCGGTCTCATCTCCTTCTTGGGCTTCTGCTGCCGCGGCATAAAGGGATTCAACCCTGGCAGACTCGTCTCCGGTAGCCTCCTCCGTGGCGTGCCCCTCGCTTCTGCCATGGGAAGAGCCTTCGTCTTTGGCCTCCTCCTCATCTTCCTCCTATCCTTCGGGCCTTGCCTTCCAGGCAGCTCGAAGCGCCTTGTCCTCCTCAATCTGCCTCCTGATAAACTCTGCTTCTACCATGGAGATGCGCTTGAATATGTTGCCCTCCACCCTGGAAGCCCTTTCTTCTAGGTTGGAAACCCACTCGATCTCTGCATCGAGCTTAGGTAGTTGCCAATCAGCCTCAACTCCATAAGCATTATAGTCAGGCATCCACTTCAAAATCTGGTCCAGGGCAGAGTTGATATTCAGCGGGACAACTCTTGCCGGCAAGTTGAATGGCCCGAGGCTGCTGAACAGCTATTCGCACAGCTAGCTGTAGCCATAAATCGATAAATTGTTGGTGAGGCCTGGATATAGGCGCATCTTGTCCGCAGCATCTCCATACCGCCAGGCGAACCTGTCCCTTTTCTGCAGCGGCGCGATACGGCGTCGGAGGAAATCAGGCCCCACCTATTCAATGGTTAGCCCGGCAGCTTTGAGGCGGGCGATCATGTTCAGCGCCGAGCGAAGCCTGTCGTTAGTAAGGCCTGGCTTCCCCCAATCGCTGTCGCGCGCGACGCAGTCCGTCCGCGCCCGGTAGTACTCTGGCGCATCCGCGTCCTGAATCCAGCACCAGTCCGCCCTCCATTCTTCCCATCTGCCGTGCTGCTGACCAGGAAGGTAATCCCAAACATTCCTCTTTCCCCGGGGGATCCAACTTATATTCCCTTAGCGGTGAGTCTTGTCTTCGACCAGCAGGACGAAGAAGTGCGTGAACAGATCCACATTGGGGGCAACTCCGACGAAGTTCTCGCACAGATGGGCAAAAATCGCCATGCACGCCATTGCATTTGGTGTGAAATCCAAAAGATGGAATCCGTACACCACCATCATCGCCTCGAAGAAATCTGAGAAAGGGGGGCTGAGGCCGCAGAGGAAGTACGCGCAGAAGAAGAGGTACGAATTTGGTGGATCCTCTTTCCCCTCCGGCAAGACCGCGGGCGCACCATGCCCTTTTGGGACTTCCCTCCCCCACATGTATGCATACCTTACGACCAAGGCATTGCTGTCCAAGCTCAATGGGAAAAAACCACATCATCTCGCTGCTTCCTGTCCAACTCCGCCGCTCTCTTCTTCTTCCCCTCCGCGGCCGTTTCCTTTGCGGTGGTCACCTGCTTCCCCCTTGTGGTTGTGGCTTTCTTTCCCATCCTTCGGGGCTGTGGAAATGGCGGAAGACCAGATGGGGCGTCGGAGGCGAGTGTGGGCACAGGAGCGGCCACTTGGCCTGAGGAGGAAGATGATCGAGGGAGAAACGGATGCGAATGAACAGCGCCCTTTCGTGTTTTCTCTTTTATGAGGAACAAGCGTGGGGGTGGCTCTTCACTACTTTCTCTCAAGGAGTTACCGTTTTACATTAACTGCTACAGTCCCACGACCCCACGACCTACGGTAATTATGCGGAGTGGACGTTGAGTTGACTGGTCATCATAACAAACCGCTGCACGTGCAGCACTTCCTCGACACGTGTCCGTGCACTGTTTGGGGCCTAACCCAACGTGCCCAGCGACACGTATGGCTCAAGCCCGGGGGCTTCTGTCGGGGTACACAAACAGGGGTGTATGTTTCCCCTGACTTGTGTACAGGCAGTAGGCCTCCAACCCGGCAGCACCAAGCTCCCAAGACGAGACCAAGCCAGAGAGATAGCTCTTTAAGGAATCAAAGGGCGCGTCAAGAAGACCAAGACAAGCCAAGGGAACAAGATATCACTAAGAAAAGACCTCCCTTACCAGACAGGCAAGCCTGGTCAGGTCGAGGCCTCACCAAGAACAAGTCCCAAGATTTCCCCGGCAGGCTTGCCGGGGCCGCCAAGGGCAAATCTCCCTGCCAAGACTCCACCGCTCCACCGCACAGCGACGCAAGTCACTTATCGGTGTGGTGTCGAGCCCCCAAGTGATTAAGTGACTGTCATTTGGCACGTGGCAGCCATTTGGAAGGGAGATTCCCCCTATATTACACTTGTCCAGAGGCGTGTTATGCAGACAGGTAGAAGATGGTTAAGCGGCGCGGCAGGCTTGCCGGGCTGCATCCTCAGCGTGACACCTAGAAGTGCATTTAATGCACTTTGTCCTAACTGCCAGAGTTAGGTATGATAGCACTGTTCGCTATCTAAATAGTAGAGCATGACTGTTTTGCCACTGTGGTAACCCCTTAGCCTATAAAAGGAGGGCCATGGCAACCTAAAAAAGGATTTGGACCCTTGTACACTCATACACGCGTAGTTGCTCTCCCCGAGGCGACCTTGCCGGGCTTGAGCACTGCATTTCCACTACGGTCCTCCCTTCAATCCACCAAAGCAGGAGTAGGGTTTTGCGCTTCTCAGCGGCCCAAACCTGGGTAAAAACCACCAGTGTCACCACTGTCGTGCTGTTCCATGGCTTCTGCTCTTTGTGCTACGTGATCTCCCCCCTGCCGAACCACAAGGGATTGACGGCCCCATTGTCGGATTCAGGGCTCCGCAGACCCAAGAAAGGTTCAAACTCTAGGGCGTGTGTGAAGAACTCAACCTCTCCAGCCAACCAACCCGTCGCCCTACAGCCTAGCTCGATGAACAAGGAAGAAGATGAACACGGCAGTTAACCCAGGTTCGGGCCACCTTGCGGTGTAAGACCCTACTCCTGCTTTGTGGTGGATTAGCCTCAAGAGGGGATGAGGATGAACTAGTACAGAGGATCAACAAGCTCGCGAGGCTCGCTCTGGTGAAGATGAGTCGACCCCCTCTATGGTGGTGGCTAACCTATATTTATAGTGGCCTCGGTCCTCTTCCCCGAAAATGTAGGCGGGAAGGGATTCCACAACAGCCAATTTGAAAGGGAACAAGTAGTACATCTTATCCTGACGAAAGGTTGTCTTCGCCTGCAAAGCTTCTGGTTGTGACGCTGACATCCATCCTGCCGTCCTGGCGGTCTTGGTCTCGTTGCACGGGAATGGAAACCTTTGGCTGATTCCTCGGGACCCCGCGCCTGCGCTTGCCTCCTTACCACCAAAGAGGAAACCTACTCCTCTGCGCCCGCTGGCGCCCGCCTGGCCTTGGTCGTCATGGCTTGCGTCACCGCAACCTCATGAGGTTGGGCACCTGCATAGGAAACTCCGCTCCACAGGAGCAACCTAGGGGTGGCCTCTCCCTCGGGAGGTCTTGGCGCCGTCTGCCTCGCAAGGCTTGGCCCCCCGCGAGGGTCTAGTCTTGTTGGTGTCGAAACTGGGCCGTACCAGACCATCGACGGAGCCACGCTGTGGGCCGTAGGCAGGCAAGTCTGGGTACCCTGGTTGCCAGAACGCCGACAGTAGCCCCCAGGCCCAAGGTACGCCCGGACTTGGCTTCGAGGCGAAGCCAAAGGGCAAGGGCGAAGCGCCGCGGGCCCCAATCGCCTGTGGGCCAGGCTGATGCGTGGCGCTTGATGGGACGTGGGCGTCTCCACTTCCCCACGCTGCCTCAGCAACTGCATGACTTGACAACTGCCTGGCGTACGCAGCCCAGCCATCATTGCCTTGTTGTGCGCCAACTTTCTGCCCTCCTCCTCCTTGCGAACTTGCGTCTTCCTCGCCAACCCCGCGCCAGCTCCGATTCACCCCGCCGCCATGGCTCCCAGGAAGAAAAAGGGGAAGTCCCATGTGGCCGCGGAGCCCTCGCTGGGGCCGAAACCAGCGCTGGGCCGGTCCACGGTGATCAACCAGGAGGGGCTGGACAAGGTTCGGCACGCCATTGCCACTGATTCCAATGAGTGGAAGGCAACGAAGATCTGGCCGGCATCCCGGGCCTTAGCTGACATGGATGTCACCGAGATCCCCCTTCATCTCCATGCCCTCCTCGCCGGCCTGATGCCTCCTTTCTCCGATTTCTTCAACGCCATGCTCTCGCATTACCAGATCCACGCGCTGCATCTGGATCCTGGATCCATCATCCTCCTCTCTGCTTTTGCCTTCTTGTGTGAGGCCTTCGTGGGAATCGCCCCGTCCGTGGCCTTGCTCCGCCACTTCTTCTCACTCCACTTGGTCGACGGCAGGCAACGCTCAGGGTGCGCGTCGCTCCAGGTGGTGGCGGCGACTTCTGGCTCTGGCATCGACTTCACGCTCTGCCCGGAGGCGAGGGGGTTCCGGAAGTAGTGGGTGTATGTGGACGCCACCGCATTCAGCCCCCTGCTTCTTCTTCCATCAGCGCCGGCGGAACCGAGCTCCGGCTAGGGGCACGCGGAGCTTGCCGACCCGCGGATCGCGCGCATTTTGTCCAGGCTGGCCAAGCTGAGGCGAGAGGGGGTGACGATGGCGATGGTGGTGAAGGAGTTTGTCCGGCGGTGCATCGCTCCGCTCCAGCGCCATTCTCGCCCAATGTGGGCCTTCACCAGCCCTGAGGACCCCATGAGGCTTCAGGTGCCTTCACTTCCTCTCGATACGCTGTGCAGGGTGTTGCAGCTCCTGACTGGTGGGGAGCCCGCCGCGCTTCCTCTTGAGGGGCGCCCTTTGTACAACTGCCAGAACGGAAAGGCCTTCACCGAGAAGATGCCGCGCTTCGACGAGTGGGGACTGCTCCTCGAGGGCCACGAGGGGCCTCGTGACAACCCCCTCTTGGTGACTCCCGTGCTCGGGGGTGCCGTGGCGCGTGCTCCAGAGGTGGCCGAGGGGGAGCAGGCACTGCCTGGTGCTCCCGAGATGGCCGCTAGAGAGCAGTCGCCGCCATGTGCTCCTGAGGTGGCCGTTGTGGGGCAGCCACCACGTGCTCCTGAGGTGGCCGCCTCTAACTCCATAGGTGGCAGGGAAGGGGCCCCACCAGCAGGCGCACCTGCCGCCCCCACCGTGGAGGACTACACGCCGGCCTGCAGTGCGTCCCTCCCGGACCTTGGCGTATCCCGCAAGCGGAAAGGGCTCGGGAGCCGCTGCGACATCGCCCCCTGGACCCTGAAAAAGAGGAAGTGGATAGCCGTGGATGAGTAAGTACCTTGCCCCCCCCTTGACTTCTGCATATCGCGCCCTCTTCTGACTTTTGCTCCTTAGGATCCCTTCCGTCATGTGGGTGAGCCCGCCTGGAGCGCGGCCTCGGGAGGCCTCCGGTCTGGTTGGGACCCTAGGCCTCACGAGACTGGATGCAGCGCGCGAGGTGGCGTCTGCACATGAGCCGAGGCCGCTCCTGGGGGGCCGCAGGCCTTCACTCCCGGCGTCCTTCTTTCGGAGCAGCCTCTGGGGCACAGAGGCTGTGCTGAGGGCTCCTCCGTTGGTTCTCGCTGGTGACTGGGCGACCCATGTGATGACCCCATCTTCAAGCGGTGGGGCCGACCCGCGCCGTGCCCCATCTTTAGCCCGGGGAGCAGTCGAAGGAGCCCCAGCCCCTAGTCCCTCACCGGAGACTAGTGAGTCGTCACGTGTTCCTCGAGTCGATCGGAGCGCGGGGGAAGGGACCAGCCGAGCGTTGGAGTTCACGTGCAGGCGCAGCATCGTCCGTCATGACACCATCCGGGAAGTGACAAGTGCGCTGGGTCATCTTGGGGCGGACCTTGCCGACATCAACACGCGCCTCGAGGCGGAGGGCCTTCGCCTGGCACGCGAATGGCACCCGTTGAAAGTCGCCATCAACCTTGGCCGCTTGCAGCACGAGCACGCCCACACGGAGGCAGAGGAGTTTCTTGCGGCGTCGTAGGAGGCTCGCGATCGCGCCTTGGAGGAGGCCCGAGCCGCGGACCGTCGGCGTGATGCGGCGGAGGAGCACAAGAAGGAGCTCCGATCCTCCAATGCCCTCCTCGAGCAACGAGTCCGGGAGCGCATGGCGGCGCTTGCCGCCCCGATGACCAGGCCGTCCATGAGGGCGGCGAGGCCCTGTACGCCCGACGACTCGCTGACGCTAGAAGTGGTGGAGCTGAGCCTAGAACACGAGCGACTAGAGGAGATGGAGCACCAAGTGGTCATGGCCGAGGAGGCCCTTGACTCTCGGGAGGCGTGCATCCCGCGGGAGGTCGAGCTGAAGGTGGCGGAGATTCGTGAGACCCTTGTCGAGGAATATTGCCAGAAACTGGAGCTCCAGGAGGCCCGCTTCAAGCAGCAGCGCGTCGAGCTGCAGGGCAAGGCTGATACCCTTGAGGAGAAGCTAGCCATGGTGGAGCAGCGTGGGAAGGCTGCCGAGGCAGCTCAGGCCACTGCCGAGGCCGAGCTGTCTTCCCTTTGTCAGCAGGTCGAAGGTGTTACAACCCTCATCGAGAAAGCCTCAGATGAGGCGAGCTGCCGCCGAACGCTGCAGCATGAGCGTTCCTTGATGTTCGAGGCCCTCGGGCTCACGGCCAACCAGGCCCTGAGCGATATCTGTGTCGAGAACGTCTCCCGCCCACGCGAAGCCGACAACACTGGCTACCTCAGCTTCTTCACCCAGGTCGTGACCCGCCTCGAGGGCGGGGCCGCGAGGGCGTGCCAGCTTATCGTCGAGAAGAGCCGCGACCTCCTTGGGCACGCGTTCTCGCGCGTCTTCAGCCATCTTCTTAGCCTTGATCCTAACTTCGACTTTGATGCTGCGATAGCCCCCGTGCCCAGAGCAACCCAAGTCGCCCTGGCGAACTGGGTGGACGACCATGTGGACGACCTGATCACGAAACTCATCCTTGCCGACGATGTGGTTGCGCCTGCAACTAAAGGGGGTGGAGCCGATAGTGATGATGATGACATCGATGCTGACGGTAGCGCGCCTCGCTAGGGTTGTATTTCCCTGTTTTCCTGTCAAGACTTGATTGTAACCCCGCGGGGGCATGAAAGCATTTTTTGGAGAGGGTTCCCCTGTGATGTGGGTAATGATGATATGACTTTAATTTATCTTTGAAGATTCGCCGCCACGAGCTGTGGGGCTCTTGGCTGGAGTAGTTAGTATGACTTAGCTTTTTGTTTTTGCGACCTTCGGCGCTTCTCCTGGGGCGGGCCCTCCGGAGCCCCCTAGCCCGCTAAGCCCCAGGAAGGGATTGCAAGAGCTCGGGGTCTCCCAACGCTACCGCCGTTGGGCGTCGAACTTCGTGGGAGCGTGAGAGGCGCCCGGCGCTGAGTGCTCCCGAGGCTGGGAGCCGAATGTTCCTGAAGCCAAGAGTCGGGTGCTGGGCGTGCGCAGTACGTGCCTGTTGGCTCGCTCGAGGGCGTCACGGTAGGAGCCAAGCACCAGAGCTCTGGCGAGGTGTGCACGCGGGTAGACCCGTGGCAGTTATGTCCTTAGCCCCGAGGGGGCCTTGAGGCCACTGGGGCTGGCCCAGATGCACACGCCGTACCCTGCCCCCACTCGCAGGGTGCCCGAGAGGAGACAGCGGGCAGCGGCCGCACCTCTGAAACACAAATGGAAGAGAAGGAAACACCACGAGTCAAAAAAATTCCCCCCTCTTTTTTTTTAGTAAACGCACAAATCTTCGAATTCATTCAAAAACAGCGAGCCAGATTACAAAAGAGGGCAACAAACCCGCCGCGTCCGGCATCTATTCTAGTCTTCTCACCGGCACGAAGCTCAGTGCTTCCACTGGGCATGGGCATAGTCATTGGAGGACAGTGTCGACTGCCAGCGCGGAGCATGGTGCTTCCACTTGGACATGGGTGGAAGCCCCCGTGAGGCTCAGGGGCAGCGCTCAGGAGACTCCGGGGTGTGTACGGCCCCACTCATTATTACGTGATAGTGTCACGAGCGGAGACTTGAGGGGCGCTCCTTGCCTCCAGGGGCGGGAGCCCTGCTCCGCGCAGACCCCGACCACCGTTGGGGCATCCGGAAACTAGGACAGGACCAAGGGGCAAGGGGCTACGCGAGCGGTGGTAATGGGGCCGCGGGCCCTCGGCCGGGTGGAGGGCTCGCCGGCGCCTTTCCCAGGAGAGGACCCGCTTCTGGATCGCTCACGCCCTCGTGATAGTGGCGCCGTGCGCCCTGCGACGCTGGGGGGTCTGGCGCCGGGGCTCCCCCGCTGCGTACGGGACGCGGCTTCGCGTTGCCCCCTGGCGCGCCCTGCCTACCTTAGGCGGGGCCGACGCCCGGGGGCGTATCGCCATGGCACGATCTACCTGCGATCCAGGGTTAGCGCGACATGTTCCAAAGATATGGGTTGTAGTTGGTGACCGTGGCCGTCGAAGGCGCCGGCAAAGTGTCGAGTTGCCTCGCCAGGGGCCCCGGTCCCCTGCGGCCTCAGCGATCCCGATGTCCAGGCCGACAAGGGGAACATGCGCGGGGTTCTTCTTTGCTCGTACAACGAGCCCATTGATGGTGGTACGGGGGAACCGGGGGCCGTCGTCCTGAGGCCGGTGCCCAGTCCCTCCATTCCGCTGTCCATCATTCTCGGTGTCGGGTCATGCCGACCAGGGAGTGGTCCTTTGGTGCGACCCCGGGGGGGCGCCTACCCCGGTCGTGCCCCCAGGGAACGTGTCTTGGGTCGGACAGGCGGCGTTGAGGGCCAGGCCGCCACTGCGAGACCCTCCGGACCCCCTCCGGGGAGGCAGGCAGACGCAGAGGGGCAAGCATGCACCCTGGGCGGTGCCCGTGACGTAGGCGGGATGCAAAAAGGCACTGACCCTTCGCAGGCGGTGTCAAGCAGCTCGGCGACCCGCCCAAGCAAGGCGTCGTGGCCACCTTCTGCCAACCTGCATCGCAGCAACTCACGCGCCACGATGAGTGCGGTTCGCGTGTTCGCTTACTCCCAGTGAGCGCGCTGGGTCGATGTCACGGCGTAGCCAGAAGACCGCGCGGTGGCACGATTGCGGCACCGCACAGGAGAGGGCGGGGGAGGCTCGTATCGCTGATGGTCGGTGATGCCGGCGGCCGTGCTGGCCGCGAGGAGTTCGGGGTGGTGAACTCCGTGGCCGGAAAGCATCACCTGGGCGGGGCGAGTGGCCCAACGCTCAACACGTGCTCGGGGGTCCTCCGCCATGGGCGCGACAAGGTGAGGACGGGACGTGATTGACGGAGAGGCCGTGTTTCGACACGCCCCTACCTGGCACACCAAATGTCGGATTCAGGGCTCCGTAGACCCAAGAAAGGTTCGAACTCTTGGGCGTGTGCGAAGAACTCAACCTCTCCAGCCAACAAACCCGTCGCCCTACAGCCTAGCTCAATGAACAAGGAAGAAGATGAACACGACAGTTTACCCAGGTTTGGGCCACCTTGCGGTGTAAGACCCTACACCTGCTTTGTGGTGGATTAGCCTCACGAGGGGCTGAGAATGAACTAGTACAGAGGATGAACAAGCTCGCGAGGCTCGCTCTGGTGAGAATGAGTCGACCCCCTCTATGGTAGTGGCTAACCTATATTTATAGTGGGCTCGGTCCTCTTCCCCGAAAATGTAGGCGGGAAGGGATTCCACAGCGGCCAATTTGAAAGGGGACAAGTAGTACATCTTATCCTGATGAAAGGTTGTCTTCGCCTGCAAAGCTTCTGGTCGTGACGCTGTGGTGGGCTCGGCGATGACATCCATCCTACCGTCCTGGCGGTCTTGGTCTCATTGCACGGGAATGGAAACCATTGGCTGATTCCTCGGGACCCCACGCCTGCGCTTGCCCCCTTAGCACCAAAGAGGAAACCTGCTCCTATGCGCCCGCTGGCGCCCGCCTGGCCTTGGTCGTCATGGCTTGCGTCACCGCAACCTAATGAGGTTGGGCATCTGCATAGGAAACTCCGCTCCTCAGGAGCAGCCCGGGGGTGGCTGCTCCCTCAGGAGGTCTTGGTGCCGTCTGCCTCGCGAGGCTTGGACCCCCGCGAGGGTCTTGTCTTGTTGGTGTCGAAACTGGGCCGTACCAGGCCGTCGATGGAGCCATGCCGTGGGCCGCAGGCAGGCATGTCTGGGTACCCTGGTTGCCAGAACGCCGACACCCATAGGTGATCGTGTTCCACCATGACAAAGCCATCTAGCTACTGCCGATGGACCCTTAGGTCTATGGTGGACTACTCACGCATCATCGGAGAGGCACCAATGAGGATGATGAACCCCTTCGTGATGGTGTTAGATTGGATCTCATGGTTCTGGAACTTGCGGCAGCTGGAATTGTATTTCGTCGACTCCCCTAGGGTTTCTGGAATATTTGGGAATTTATAGGGCGAAGAGGCGGTGCAGGGGGGCTCCATGGGGGGCACAACCACCACTACTGTAGGATGCTGCTAATGCGACACTACGATCACAGACCCTTTGAGGAAACTGGGTGTGATGCATTAATCTCAAACGGTGATGTAAAATAACCGTAAAAAAGATGCAAAACATTTGCGATGAAGGATACATCAAACACTGTTCAGATTTTAGTTGCGTGTGCGATGCGGGGCATACAGTTCAGTTCAATGAACTGTTTGTGATGAGACAGAACAAAAGAAACGGGCAGCCTGATGAAGGCATGTGCGATATACGGCATATAGTTCACTCGAATAAACTGTTTGTGATGATGCGGAACAACAGAAACGGGCAGCCAGAAGAAGGTGTGTGCGATATACGGCATATAGTTCACTCGGATGAATTGTTTGCGTTGAGCCAAGGGAACAGAAACGATTCAACTTAACAAGATGTGTGTGATACGCGGCAAACAGGCCTATAATCGGAAATGTGTGGGAAGACCGATAACAACACAGACGATTCCTGTTAACAAGCCGTGTGTGTTGTGAGCAAACGATTGCTGGTATACAATTATCAGTGATTGATGAAATCATCACCGACGGGTTCCATTGTTTAGTCCGTGTGCGATGTGATTTGCTCTGTCTACAGAGCATCAACATATATACTTAAAAAGACAACATTGCATAACCAAATTAAGCATACAATTACACAAGTGACTACACACATAATATTTCCACACACCAAAGTAAGCAATTACATGCATACTAAACTAGGAGAAACGAGGATCTAATCATCTACTTGTTGCGACGACGCTTGCCATTGCTCTGCTTCCGGCTGGATCCCTGGCCGTTTTGGGGAAGGAGGCACTTCCTCATGTCAAAGATCCGCCTGTACATCTCGTAGCTCGTGTACGCCTCCTAACAAATGTTTATGCATGTCACCAAAAATTATATCATTGAACACTATGTTCAAATTCGCATCCAACGATATAATTTTTGTTGATCTGCACTAACATTTTGTCAGTTAAATCTTTGGTCAAAATTTAACACAAATTACAAAGGAGACCAATAAACCAGGACGGAGGTAGATTCCATCAACCGAACTGACTGCATCCATATCCCACATTTAGACATAAGTAAACATAGATTAAACATACTCAGACATAGATAATAAGCGTACACAAGCATAGTTCAACCATAAGTACATAGTTCAACCGTCATTAAGCATACTCAAGCGTACATAGTTCGATCCCACATCTCATCTCATCTGCCGGCACGATCCTGAAGCATCTCCAAGTACTCGGCGTACGCGGCGTGCGCCACCCTGCGAGAATACTTTTGCCTGAAGGAGCCAACGGCTCGTCCTCTTGCATGCGCCAGAACACTTTGATATGCGTCATGAAGCTTTTGGTTGCAAAATGGGCATCAATAGCCGCCGTCCCAGGTCCTAATACGCCTATTATGCATTCCTGCATAAAGCTCCCTGAGGATTTGCTTCTTGTACCTCCTCTGGCCATCTTCATCCTTGTTGTCGACATCGTCAGACATCACCTATACATATAGTAAAAAAATGTGGCGTCAAATTAATGTTTACAAACTAATCTCTAGCCAACATTTGGCAGTTGCCAAAATTTGGCATCAAATCAATGTTTACATGCCGAAAGTAGGATTAGGAATTTATGGATTTTATGGCTATTTTTTAGACATATCCAAAGATTATGGTTCAATTTTTAAGCACAATCGTCTATGTACAGACCAATCTTGAAAAACAATGGCACAAACATATATTTAGGTCATTCAAAAATCAATTGTCAAGCCTTGGCTAGGAATTATTAGCATGAAACACTAACCCTAGTTGGATTATTAGAAAAAATCATTTGTACAGATGAAACAACTAATCACTTATCATTTAGACCATTCAAACAATCAATACACTACACGGATCTAACGAAACTTGCTCAGATATCATGGACTGAGAGAACATAACCACAGGATTCCTATTTCAAAAAGTGGGAGGCAGGAGTAACCAGAGAAACCCTAGGATGTATTTGACACATAAATGGGTATAGATGACTAACCGGTTGTCCGTCGTCGTCGGAGTCATCGCCGGAGTGGTCGTCGGAGTCGTCACCGGAGTCGTCGGTGGAGTCATCACCGGGGTCGTCGCCGCAGTCGGTGTGGACCTCCGATTCTGCCTGTGGAAGCATGACGCCGTCGACGACGTCAGGGTGCAACGAGACCTCGGTGGCAGCAACGGCAACCTCTGTCTCCATCTTCACGCTGTGCTCCAGTGCTTCTGCAGCACCGGCATCGGCACTCCCTCCGATGGGGCGCTTCGGCGGCATCCTGATACACAGACGGCGGTGAGGACTGAGAGCGGCGTCGAGGATGCAGGCGGTTAGAGAGGATTGTGTGTGCGGCGAAGATGGGGGGTGTGGCCGCTCGGGCGTGCGATTATTATGGAGTAGTGGGAGAGAGGCGGGCGGCGGTCAAACCGCTGGCTCGCCTCCCGGTGAGCCTGCGCACCAGACTAATGGTATGCCTACCATCATTTCACACAGCTACTCGCACGCCTCCCGATGACACTGCACAGCGAGCACGCCTCCCGTCAATTCACACACGTGCACACACGCCTCCCGGTCTGCCTGCGCGGCGGACTGGTCGCATGCGTCCCCTCAACTCATGCCTGCTCGGACGGCACAGGGGTCGCGTGGCGGCACATATATTGTTTTTCTACTTTGATGATTAATGCTGCCGCTTTATTGCTTAACCGAAGCATGGCACATATCCATTGTTGGTCTAACGCCCATGGTTTGAATAAATAATCCATTTGCGATATTGGTTCCTAATTATTAATAATCTCCCATTTGTAAGAAGATAAAGATTACATCAAAACCGGTCTCAAATTTGACAAAAAAAGTACAATGCCACTTTGTATTGGTGTCCATATGACAACACGATAAGTTTCATGAATTTCAAATAAGTTTTGGATGTACTAAAATTTAAAAATCAAGATTCTCAATGTTTGAAATTTCCTGCACGAGGAGTAAACATGCACCTAGTGAGACACATGTGTTTTTCCAATCCATTTAGGTGCACTGTCACGTGTGCATGTAGCTCAAATTTGATTTTTGCACATTATACCCCTAGAAAATCAATCAATGTACTAAAACATCTTAATGATCTCTGTTTTTTTTTTCAAAATTAAAACATCCCTCCTTTGGTAACATATGTTCACCGCGGGAAAATTTAACATGCATCGTAGTTGCGGTGGATGCATGGTGTGTGTGTGTGTGTGTGTGTGGGTGGGTGGCTGGCTGGCTGGCAGTACACTACGAGTCATGAGCCACCGTGTGGCCGTTTTGTGAGGCAGGTGCCACAACAGAGTCATGAATTCGTTATTTAAAACATTACACAACCCTTTAATACATACATGTTTTGGCCACATCCAGTCGGTGGTTGTCCTACATGATACTCACTCGTGTGTGATGCTTTCTGCGGGCCCGCGAGGTCGTCGTCCATCACTTTGACCAACAGCCGGCAGAGAGGTTAATTTGACCAGCAAGGTAGAATATTTTTTGTTTGTGTAATGGTGGGAGTATATAGTACGCATCGAAGAGGTGGGAGGGGACTAGCATATATACTATACGTACGCGTCCGTGAACAAGTACACCTCACTCAGTGTCGGGACTTTTCGGTTTCCAAGGCATGTGCCACATCAAAGTTGTGAATTGGCTATTCAAACATCACACAACACCTCTTTGGGCCACATGCATGCAGGTGGTGGTTATCCTAGGACACTCACATGTGACGCTTCCATCTGTGGGCCCGTGAGGTCATCATTGACGCATGCATCACTTTGACCTACATCGAGAGAGGTTAATTAATTTCACCATCAAGGAGGATTCTTTTTGGGTTGTATTACGGTAGGATCATATAGTATGCATCAAAGAGGGGGAAGGTGACCATCATATGTAGTACGCTTCATGAACCTCGCTCTGTGTGGGGACTTTACGGTTTTCGAGGCATGTGCCACATCAAAGTTGTGCATTTTGGGTATTCAACATATGTTTGGCCCACATGCAAAACGATGGTGGTTGTCCTCTCGCACCCACTCATGCGGTTATCAGTGATATCGATGCTTTCCATTTGTGGGCCCGCTTGGTCCATCACTACTTTGCCTGACAATGAGAGAGGTTAATTTGACTTAGGAGGGGATTATTTTTTTGTTTGTAATACAGTATATATATATAGGTCATGCTCTGGGATGACATGATACAGTTTGAGCACACACATGCATGTGTACGCATGAATCCAGCCCTCCCATCGAGTCGAAGTGGCTAGTACCACGACACGTCATGAACCGATCTTGCTCTATGTGGGGACTATACGCTTTTCGACGCACACGCCACATCAATGTTCTGAATGGTATTCAAACATGCATGCACGCATCACCTCCATACATATGCATGTAGTGGTCGTCTTCAAACGGTACACTCCTTCGCGTGGTTATCGGCGACAAGCCTATATATTTGTGGGCCCGCGTGGACATCCATGATCACTTTGATCGACAACAAGATAGGTTACCATGGCGGATTCTTCCTTTGGTTCGTGTTATCATAGTATAGGTCATGGTGAGATTTAGACCTAATTAAGTTTGAGCGCAACTATGCACGCATGCATGCATGAATCCCCGTCATCGGCTCAAAGTGTGGTCTGACATACATATGCATCGTCAACTAACCCTCGCTCCGTGTGGGGATTTCTAGTTCGAAAGCACGATGCCACATCAAAGTTGTTCCATTGTGTATTCAAACATCAACACCTCTCCATACATATGTTTGGGCCACGCGCAGGCAGTGGTTGTCTTCGGGGACTAGCTACTTGCGTGATTATTGGTGAGCTAGCCCATCTCTAGGGTCGCATGGATGGCCATCACTTTGACCAACAACAAGAGAGAGGTTGTACGACCAAGGTGGATTATTCTTGGTCCGTTTTACGATACATCTTGGTGAGATGCCCTCTCCGGCCCACCAACAGAAAGTGTGTCTGTGTGTGTGTGCGCGCGCGCATGTGTGTGTGTGTGTGTGATGGGGGGCTTCTACTTCACACTTTGCTATGTGAACCTCCGTGGGGGGGGGGGGGGGCATGCGTTCATAGCTTAGGATTCCCCTCCTCGCGACACGAGGGGGGGGGGCAAGCAATACCGTGCGCTTTGCGAATAGGTGCCACATCGAAGTTGCATTTGGTATTTGAACATCAAACCACCCTTTTCATACATATATTTGGTCCACATGCAAGTGTGTTCGTGTTCTGACCCTGTCCCGCGTCATTTTTGCCAAATTTATGAACCTTAGACAAGTCGGATGACGCAACAGACACGGTTCACTCACACTAACCGTGTGCCACGCCGGTGCCCCTGTCACGCACATCCGCACAGTACATTGGGCTTCACGTGGCTTCCCCTCTCAAAATATCTACCCGCCTGCAGGTTTTTTCTGTTTGATAACACACGGTTATTATGTTTTGACCGTGTGTGATGTTTGTTGTTCCCGCTCCCGCCTGCATTCCTTGAAAATATCTGCCCGCCTCAAGGGTTTTTCTGTTTCATAACACACAGTTGTTATTTTCGGACCGTGTGCGATGCACCATCATCCAAATTTTCAATAGCCCCGGCATTTCACTCCCGCGTTTGACTCCCGCGTATTAAAATTTTCAGTAGCCGTGTCATTTCCTCAAACACCACCCCCCCGCCTCCCCCTCCACACACACACCCTAAAACCTCCTTGGGCGCGCGCGCACACACACACACCCCACCACAATCCCTCCCTCGCTCGAAACCCTAGCAAGGTCGCCGCCGCCGCTGCAAGGCCTCCATTGTCAACATCTGCCGGTTTGCCCGTGCAGCTTACCCACCGATCTCCATACCCAGGCCGCCCGGAGTTTCTTAGATGACGCCTGCCAAATGCCCCCTTTCCCACAAATCCCCATCCCCCACTCCAAAGTGTCGCAGCCTAAGCCCGGGTTCGGTCCCGTGGAGCTCGAGGAGCGACTGGCCCAAAAGAGGTGTATCGCGGTCTCTTCGCCCGACGTCGCCGAGGTGGCCGCCGAGGAAGCTGATGACGATTATTGGCCGAAGGCACTCAATCAACAGGCTAGAGTATGCGGGTATGTCGCGGACGACGGCTACGACATCGAGGTCGTCGACAGCGACGGCCTGACGCGGGCTATGTCACAGGTTGAGTGGCCCACCCCCAACCCCTCGGGTTCAACCACCGTCGATCTCATCCATGGCCCCGCCGCTGATCTCCTCTGGCTCGCTGTCAAGAATTTGCCATCCTACATCGCCATCGAGCCCCTTTTGTCATTTTTGAAGGACACGTTCTGTGACGCTGGCTTGGGATCCATAGCTTCCAAGTCAGACCTCATCGACGGCAACCATGAGAAGGGCACCCTCTATGGCTCTTCCAAGGGGAAAGAGCGCATCTGCTCTTCCAAGGACAAAGATCCCGTCTGTGACATCAGGGAGGGCACCCTACAGCCGTGCTCTTCCAAGGGGAAGGAGCCCATCTGCGACAACATGGAGTGCATCCAGGGTCCGTGCTCTTCCCAAGGGAACGAGCCCATCTGTGACAAGTGAGGAAACCCATGATTTGTTTTGTCGTGCCTCTTCACAGGGGGGAACCCATAATTTGTTTTGTCGAGTCCCTTTTGTAGTGTAGTGAGAATATGTCCAGTTTTAATTGATATATTTGGTTGTTTGCAGTATGCCTTGTTTATTTTTGTTGTTCACAATGTGATGCTCTATATGTGCAACTGTTTACTGTGCAGTACATTTTCATCAATCCGGATTTAAACATACCGATAGGAATGCATATATTTGCTTGCCGTTAAGCCTGTTATAGCTAGCATATGCCTCTTTTAAATTTTTTGGTTGTTCGGTTATTTGTAGTTAGCACATGTCCAGTTTCAAATGCTATCTTTGGTTGTTCGTTGTATGCCTTGTTTATTCCAATTATTCACAACATGGTGTTCTATATGTGCAAGTATGAACTGTGCAGTTCAATTTCATCAATACTAGTTTCAACAATACCACTATGAATGACTACATTTGGTTGCTGCATTTTGTAGTTAACATGCCTTTCCATTTATATTTAACAATAACCAGTGTACTTAGACCGGCACAATACCAGTTTGAATGACTATGTTTGCTTGTTGTCAAATGTTAGGCCTATTACAGTTAACACACCTTTCCACTTGTTTTGCTTTACTAGCGTGCTTAAACCTACACACTGAAGCTATCTTTGGAGATTATTTTATCTGCCATGGATACATTTGGTTGATGTTTAGCCTGTTGTGCTTAACATGCCTCTCAATGTACTTACACAGGACAATTTTGGGAACGACTGCTGTTTTTCATCGAGGTTAGTTTCATCCCATGGCTTATATATACTCACTGTTCAGGATATCGGTAGCTAGTACCATATAGGCCGGGGGTGATAAGGGACTAATCGGTGAATTGGACTTTTAACTGAATATATCTGTAACCCATTTATCGTGATGTTAACCAGGGCCATATGTAATATATCTAAGGCTACATAGCAACATGCATTGTACTCAATGTCTAAATATGCAATCCTAGGCTACATAGCAACAAGGAAGAGTGTTACCTTAATGTTCTGATGATGTCTACATATACGTAGAAGAGCAGCAGCAACAAAAACAATGACACAACCCTGTTTGGATACTCTAACTTAGCTAGAGGTTAGAGTTAGTTTCTAGCTCATGACTAACCCTGAACTAACTCTAGCCAAAGTGGTGTTTGGATGACAGGGTTAGATTGACAATAAATGCACCAGGAGAACTAGCTCCAATTAGCACCTCTTGGATGGGATAGTTTTTTTTGGGTGGGTTAGATGCAACTTGCTCAAACCAACCCTCATGTTTGGATATAATTTAGGGCTATTTGAGCCCAAACTAGCTAAAACTAACTCTAACCCATGGATACAGCAGCAGTTAATTAGCCGATATTTTGTAAGAATGCAATAAACTCCCTGCGTCCCATAATATAAGATGTTAATTCATCTAATATGTGACTGAGGGAGAGGGGATGTTGTACTACATCATTGTGCAATTGTTGTTTAGCTTCTAATATTAACTTGGTGCTTTTATGTACATATGTCATTGGTAAAGATCCGCGCTTTGACCCTTTCTGCGTATGGGGCAATGAGATATTGATGAACCAGCATCAAGTGAGGAAGCTGATAAAGATTGTTAGTAAAATGGGTCAAAAGATGGCAATTAAACTATTTGCTTACACTTTATCCAAGACAACAGCGAACTGCGGGATGGTAAGTAAGAACACTGCAGCCTTCTTTTTACTGCCCATAATGAGTTGTGTTAGATGACAATGTCTGAATCTTTTTCCTTTGAAGTGGTTCCCAAAGCAGTTTACTCAAGGTTACCTCTCAAACTACATGATTGGTGGGCATGCAAAGGTTAAAGTATTTCTACCAGAACACGATGATTATCTAGATCTGTTCATGAAGACAGTGAAGGATGGGCGGTCGGCCATCACAAGGGGTTGGACTAGAGTCGTGCGTGCCTTCTGCATGGAGGAGGGCACAATATGGGCATTCCGCTTCACCTTGTTCAGCAACCAGAATGTATTTCGCCTCTTTCTTTACCGTCTTTAATAGTACAAGTATACAACTGTGATTCATCATTCTTTATTTAGTGCTTATGTAATTCTTGAACATATGTACCTGTGAATCGAATAATGCATTGGTTGTTTGAACCTGATGGATATGAATAAAGATATAGCATACTTTCAAATTCAAATCCGGTACAATTTGAAATAGCAGCAATTAAATTACGGTGAAATTACGCTCCGCAGGTCATAACGACGCACACGGTCGGTAAAACACAAACGTTTGTGATATAAACCATAATCTGACACGGTTCACAGAGAGGAAACGTGTGCGAGCATGCACACCATTGCCGTTTGCAAACTGTGTGTGATATCAGACAATATCACAAACGATGCAGGCAAACTAAACATTTGTGATAGTTGCCTTATCGTACACGATTTGCAACCATGAACTGTTTCTGATGTGTTACGCATCGTAAACGTTGCACCACAGAATGGCGTGTCCGATAGTTATCATGTACGACGATGTTTCGACAGTCCGACGTTTCATAATCCTATAAGATACTCATACGATGATTCGCTAATCTTCTTAATTAGTTATTGCACACAGTTCGGGAAAAGTGAATGTGTGTGATTGTCTACTTATCATACACGTTCTATAATCATGAACCATTTGTGCCGGGCCACGCATCGTAAACGTAGCACCACAGAATACCGACTGCGATGGCAATGCATGCACAAATGAGTATGGACAACTGTATGCACCAAGGCTCCCTGTCCCCGACGGTTTCTGGATCGTGTGGGAAGGACCCCCCTATCGCAGTCACTCACTAGGCGACGGTTCAGAACGCCGTCGCGGAAAGGGCTAAAAAACCGTTTTTATAGTACCTCGCTGTACCAGTGCCCCCTAGGCGCGCCCTGGTGCTTTGTGCCCACCACGGGTCTCCCCCTGGTACTTCTTTGGCCCACTGGGTGTCTTCTGGTCCAGAAAAAATCTCCAAAAAGTTTCGCTGCATTTGGACTCCGTTTGGTACTGATATTCGGCAAAGTAAAAAACAAGCAAAATAACAGCAACTGGCACTATGTCAATAGGTTAGTCCCAAAAAATGATATAAAGTTGCTATAAAATGATTTTAAAACATCCAAGAATGATAATATAACAGCATGGAACAAGCAAAAATTATAGATACGTTGGAGACGTATCAGCATCCCCAAGCTTAATTCCTACTCGTCCTCGAGTAGGTAAATGATAAAAACAGAATTTTTGATGTGTAATGCTGCCTAACATGTTCATCACATATTCTTTTCTTTTGTAGCATGGACATTTGGACTTTTATATGGTTCAAAGCAATAGTCTAGTTTTGACATGAAGATTTCAATACTCAAGCATATCAACAAGCAACCATGTCTTTCAAAATATCAACACTAAAGAAAGTTATCCCAAGCCCATCATGCTCAATCATTGATCCATTCACGAAACACACTCGCATATTAGCTACACCCAATGCTCAAGTATGATCATAGTGCTCCCTAGTTGGTGCTTTGTAAGAGAAGATGGAGACTCAAAGAAAAATAAAAATTGCATAAAGTAAATAGATAGGCCCTTCGCAGAGGGAAGTAGGGATTTCTACAGGTGCCAGAGCTCAAAGCTTAAATTAAGAGATAATTTTTTTAGGGGCATACTTTTCCCGTCAACGAAAACGAACGAGTAATTCCCAACACTTTCCATGCTACATATATAATAGGCGGTTCCCAAACATAAAATAGAGCTTATTCCTTTTTCCACCATTCTTTCACAATCCATGGCTAGCCGTATCCACGGGTGCCTTCCATACCAACACTTTCCAAGGAATTCATTACTTGACAACATAAAGTAAATTTCTTTTTTCATTTCGGGACTGGGCATCCCTATTACCGTCATACTTTCATGCAATGACAAGTGAATAAACACTCATCTTGAGAATAACACGTCTATCATGGAAAATATTGGCCACCCCCTACCGCTTCATGAGTGGTACGGGCACACAAAAAGGAAATTCATTTTGAAAATTAGAGATGGTGCATACAAATTTGCTTAGAACGGCACGAAAATACCGCATATAGGTAGGTATGGTGGACTCATATGGCAAAACTGGGTTTAAAGATTTTGGATGCACAAGTAATATTTCTACTTAGTACAAGTGGAGGCTAGCAAAAAGATTGAGAAGCAACCAACCAAGAAATGAAAATGCACCACAAGTAGGATGTAATTTCATTGCATAACTATTGACTCTCGTGCTTGCAAAGGGAATCACAAACCTTAACACCAATATTCTTACTAAAGCATAATTACTCACCAACATGACTCACATATCACTATCATCATATCTCGAAACTATTACAAAGAATCAAGTTTATTTTGTCAAATGATCTACATGAAAGTTTTTATTATATCCCTCTTGAATATCTATCACTTTGGGACTAGTTTCATATATTGCAATTGCTTTTGACAAGCTCAAACAAATTTAAGTGAAGAACATGAGCATAAAAATTTTCATCTCAAAATAATATAAGTGAAGCATGAGAGAATTTCTTCAAAAATTTAATAACTCTCAAATAAATCTAAGTGAAGCATGAGAGTATTTCTTCAAAAATATTAAAGCACACCGTGCTCAAAAAGATATAAGTGAAGCACTAGAGCAATTCCATAGCTCAAAAAATTTAAGTGAAGCATAAAGAGCAGTTCTAACAAATCATAGCATAATTTTGGCTCTCTCAAATAGGTGTGTCCAGCAAGGATACTTGTGACAAACTAAAAAGCAAAACAAGAAAGACTAATATAATACAAGACGCTCCAAGCAAAACTCATGATATGTGGCGAATAAAATTATAGCTCCAAGTAAAATACTGATGGTTGTTAGAAGAAAGAGGGGATGCCTTTCGGGGCATCCCCAAGCTTAGTTGCTTGGTTCTCCTTGAATGTTAACTTGGGGTGCCATGGGGCATCCCCAAGCTTAGGCTCTTTTCACTCCTTATTCCTTCATCCATCATGATCTCACCCAAAACTTGACAAAACTTAACAAAACCTTCGTGACATCCGTTAGTATAATAAAGCAAATCACCATTCTAAGTACTGTTGCAAACCCATTCATATTTTATTATTGCATTATACCTACTGTATTCCAACTTTACTATGGCTTATACCCCCCAATATAGTCCATAGATCCATTAAAATAAGCACACAATGCAACGAAAACAAAATCTATCAAAAACAGAATAGTCTGTCGTAATCTATAGACTAACCATACTTCTGTAACTCCAAAAATTCTTGAAAAATTGGGACAATTTGGGCAATTTGTATGTCAATCTTTTGTAAAAAATTCAGAATTTTTCATCGCTTCTGTGATTTTACAAAATTCTGCTACTGGAAGTAAAGCCTTTGGTACTTCGTTGTGCCCACCACGGGCCTCCCCTCTGGTACTTCGTTGGCCCACTGGATGTCTTCTATCTAGAAAAAATGTCCAAAAAGTTTTGATGCGTTTGGACTCCGTTTGGTACTGATATTCTGCAAAGTAAAAAAACAAGCAAAAAACATCAACTGGCACTGGGCACTATGTCAATAGGGTAGTCCCAAAAAATGATATAAAGTTTCTGTAAAATGATTGTAAAACATCCAAGAATAATAATACAACAGCATGGAACAAGCAAAAATTATAGATACGTTGGAGACGTATCACGCCCCTGTTCGGTGAGACGAGGAACAACATGAGCGTATGGATTACGAATGCGTGGCTAGAAGGTAAGGCAAGGACACTTACTCATCTGGTGCAGCCCACTTCCTTTTCTTCTCCTACTCGGAGGCCGATGTGGCCACTTTCTTCTTCGACATGGCCTTGGTCTCACCCCGGGGGCTGGCGGAGTGGCCCCCGACGGGCCCCGTTGCGACGCCGCTGACTGGTGGAGCATGGGGGCTCCCCTAAGGGGTCTTAGCCAGCGAAACCGCGGCCGCCTCGGCGGAGGCCGTCGTGACCATCGGCTGCGCACCCTGCCGGGACGAGCCCACCTCCATGGCCGCCCCGGCAGGGCGCGAAGGGTCTTCCAAAGGGGCACTGCCGCCCCCTCGTCTGGGGCCGCCCGGCCAGATGCTCGCGTAGTCGGGGGCGCGGACTCAGCCCTCCTGGGAGCCCTCACAAGGCGCGGGGAATCTGCGGCCGGGAGCTCGTCGGCATCAGCATCGTCATCCCCAAGGCCGAGGAGGAGCTCCCACCGCGACAATGGGGACGCCTCCCCCAGGTCGTCATGTTCTGTCCCCTCTGAATCCTCATCGCCACCGCTATCACCGGAGGATAGCACCACAGGCGATTCGGGGTGGTCGTGCGGATCAAGCCCCCAATCATCAAAGGCAGGCATGGCCCCAAGGAGCTCATCCCTGTCGTCGCAATGGTACAATGGGCGGCGGCCTTGGGAATGTCATAAGGGATGCAGCCGGGCAAGGTGTGCGAGGCCACGTCCAACCCCTCGCCCGTCAAGCCGGCAACGTGCAACCTCACCGCGTCTCCCGCACCCTCGTACGCCCATAGAGATTTCGAACATGATTGAAGCGGCGCGAGGCGCTACATCAAGAACTCCTTCACGATCATCGCCCCCGTCAGCAGCTTTGCCTCCATGTTCGAGGCTATCTTCTCCAGGACGGGCTCCGCTCGGGGGTGGGTGAGCTTCGAGGAACCCCACTTGAGGATCCGCTCGGGCAGCTCCGTCGGAAGCTCCAGGCACGGGTCGGTGCCATGAGTATCCAGATAAATCCAGCGCTGCCGAAAGCTTTCCACCTTCTTCTCGGCCTTCAAAAGCGTGTTCCCGCTGAGCACATCGACAAAAGACACGCACCCAGACAGTTGGGTCCCAGTGGAGAACCGCAAGCTGAAGAAGTGGCGGAAGAGCGCCACCGACGGCCTCACACCCACGAAAGCTTCACAGTAGAAAGCAAAGATGGATAGGAGGAGGATGGAGTTGGGTTGAAGGTGAAGGGCATGAACTTTGTAGTGCCTGAGGATAGCGAAGAAGAAGTCGGAGAAGGGTAGAACCAGCCCGGCGAAGACATCATGGAGGAAGAAGGGGTAGGCTATCTTCGACCGGTCGCTCTGCACGGCGGAGCCGGGCCATATCTGAGTCTCGCCGCACTCATTGTTGTCGTCGGCCGCCAAAGGCAGCACCGGGTTGAGGTCCTCTTCCTTGGCGATGGAGGAGGCCGAGAGCGCCGGTGCAGGAGCGGGGGAGCTCGTGACGGAGGCTGCGGGCTTCGATTTCCCGGCAGGCGCCATCCGAAAAACCTCTGGCGCCGGAAAAGGAGAAGGAGGGGCGGCACCCTATCTAGATCTGGAGGAGCTTCTCGCAAGGGGAAGGGGATTGCGGCAAGTCGAGGAAGGGGGAGATGAGGAGAAAGAGTAATAATGGCCCCGCGGCGTGCGCCAGGCTTTTTGTCAGCCTAGGCGGTTGACGAGGCAAAGTGGGAAGCGGGGGCGTCTGCGTCCTGTCGTGCGCCATGCTTCGAGCCTGGCCCGCAAGCGGTTAGGGCCCGCGTCGATTCACCCTCCCTTCTCTGCCTTCGCCTCGAAGCCAGGTCGAGCGCATCGTGGGCCCGAGGGCTACTGTCGGTGTTCTTGGACCGGGGTACCCAGACCCATCTGCCTGCGGCCCAGCGCGTGGCTCCATCAACGGCCCAGCGTGGCCCAACTCCAAGGCTTCAAAAGCAAGACCCTCGCGAGAGCCCCCCGCCTCGCGAGGTGAATGACATCAAGGCCTCCTGAGGAGCAGCCCCCCGAGACTGCCTCCAGAGGAGCGAACATCTCTAGGCAGGCGTCCCACCTCACGAGGCGCGCGGTGATGTTAGCCATGACGACAAAGGCCAGGAGGGCGCCAGCGGGCGCAGGAGAGGGTAGTTTCATCTTTGGTGCTAAGGAGGCAAGGACATATGCGGGTTCCCAAGGAATCCCCCAAAGGTTTCCATTCTGGTGCAACAAGACCAAGACCGCTGGCTTGGCAGGACGGAGGTCATCGCCGAGCCCACCACTGCGTCACGACCAGAAGCTTTGCAGACAAAGACCACCTTTAGTCAGGATAGGGTGTACTCTTGTCCCCTTTCAAATTGGCCGCTGTGGTATCCCCTCCCGCCTAAGCTATGAGGCAAGAGGACCAAGGCCACTATAAATATAGGCTAGTCTCCACCGTAGAGAGGGATCGGATCCTTGACCATTGAGCTCTCCTGAGGCAGCTCACACTTGTACTAGTTCTTTCTCATCCTCCTCGCGAGGCAATCCACCCCAAAGCAGGAGTAGGGTTTTACACCGCAAGGTGGCCCGAACCTGGGTAAACCACTGTGTCCACTCTTTCTTCCTGCTCACTCGAACTCGAAGAGACCAGGCTGTGGGGCGGCGAGCAGCGAGCTGTAGCTAGGCAAGATCCTTTGCACATGCCCCAGAGTTTCAACCTTGTTTGGGTCCGCGGAGCCCCAATTCTGACAAGTCCACACCGCGATTAAACAACTCTTAGTAGTCTTCTTTACTTACGAGTTTGTACTCGATCACGTCATTCCTAGTGTGATTGGCTACATCATTATCATGCTGATTTTAACTATGCTACATGGTCCTTATTCCCGGAGCACAACTTTCGACGATCAGCAAAACTTACGTTGATCTTCCTCGTCTTATAGTTTCACCTCGAACAACAAGCTGTATTCTGAGTTGAGGTTGTATCCGTGGTTCCAATAATCTTTCGCTGCATCAGTCCATTTGCTTGTTGCAGTCATTGTTCGATTGCTTCTTCATGGAGCCTCTCGACAAAATTGTCGTGATCATCGTCAACATTTTGACTCCTTGCAAGATATCAATCGAATTCATGATGATAAGTACCATCCTCTTCCCTTGGTAATTGAGTTACCATCAACAACATCCTTATCTTCCTTTCAGTAGAAACTTGTTCGTGTTATGGATGTGACTTGCTACCCAGCTAGTATTATGTTCTACCTTGAAATATTACCATCTTTTATGTCAAGGATGTTGTGAGAATTGCTCCACCTCTTAAGAATTCTTGGTATAGTGATACTTCTCACCCTCAACATTCTTTCTTGGTCCCCGTGTTGCTTCTAACCAGAATACTGATATGTCTCCGTCGTATCTACTTTTCCTAATGCTTTTCCTCTTGTTTTGGACTCTAATTTGCATGATTTGAATGAAACTTACCTGGACTGACACTGTTTTCAGCAGAACTACCATGGTGTTGTTTTTGTGCAGAAATAAAAGTTCTCGGATTGGAACGAAACTTTTTGGAGAACTTTTATATAATAAAAGAAAAATATTGGAGCCAAGAACCACTGGAGGGGGGCCCCTGGGTGAGCACAACCCACCAGGGCACCCCCCCCCCCTCAGGCGCGCCCAGGTGGGTTGTGCCCACCTGGTGGCCCCGCAGACCCTGATTCCAACGCTATAAAATCCTATTTTTCAGAAAAAAAATCAGGGAGGAATAATTATCTCGTTTCGCGATACGGAGCCGCCGCCACCTCCTGTTCTTCATCGGGAGGCCAGATCTGGAGTCCGTTTTGGGCTCCGGGGAGGGGGATCTGCGATCTTCGTCATCACCAACCCTCCTTCATCGCCAATTCCATGATGCTCCCCATCGGGAGTGAATAATTCCTTCGTAGGCTCACTGGTCCGAGAGGAGTTGGATGAGATTCATCATGTAATCGAGTTAGTTTTGTTATGGCTTGATCCCTGGTATCCACTATGTTCTGAGATTGATGTTGATATGACTTTGCCATGCTTAATGCTTGTCACTTTGGGCTCGGGTGCCATGATTTCAGAGCTGAACCATTTATGTTATCACCATTATATCTATGTTCTAGATCCGATCTTGCAAGTTATATTCACCTATTACGTGTTATGATCCGCAAAACCCGGAGTGACAGTATTCGGGATACTTTTCGGTGATGACCGTAGTTTGAGGAGTTCATGTATTCACTATGTGTTAATGCTTTGTTCCGGTTATCTATTAAAAGGAGGCCTTAATGTCCCTTAGTTTCCATATGGACCCCGCTTCCATGGGAGGGTAGGACAAAAGGTGTGATGCAAGTTCTTTCCATAAGCACGTATGACAATTTACGGAATACATGCCTACATTATATTTATGAACTGGAGCTAGTGCCGTATCACCCTAGGTTATGACTGTTATATGATGAATATCATCCAATGAATTCACCAATCCAATGCCTACGATTTTCTCTTATATTGTTCTTGCTAAGTTACTACTGCTACTGTTACTGTTGCACTTGCTACAAAATCATTGCTATCACTGTTACCGTTACTATTACTGTTGCTACTACTATCAAAACTATCATACTACTTTGCTACTGATCACTTTGCTGCAGATAATTAATCTCCAGGTGTGGTTGAATTGATAACTCAGCTGCTAATAGTTGCAAATATTCTTTGGCTCCCCTTGTGTCGAATCAATAAATTTGGGTTGAATACTCTACCCTCAAAAACTGTTGTGATCCCCTATATTTGTGGGTTATCAAATACCAATAAATGAACTATGTTGTGAGACTTCAGTATTTCTAGCAACCCTATAGCTTCGGAGTTAATGGACAATAATTCCAATTTAGTGTGTTGGTTGCTGAATCGCCATTCTGACATTGGTCGTGCAACCCAGCCCATATTTCGGGTGCACCTTTCAACCAATGTTTAATTGTGTATGTTTTCCTCGAGCATACATCATTATATCATTTGACCTGACAAATGTTATATCCTTGTTCACATAATTGTGGAAATCCATCTTTTTGGAAATCTTGATGAATTGTCGCTGAGTCCATCAGCCACCCCCTCATCCTCTACTTGGTTTAATGATGAACTCTTGTTTCGGAACTCGCTTCCATAATTCATTACCCGAGAATCTTACAATGTCATCTCGTCAATTTGTGTCACACCTTTTCTTCTCAGGCATCCTAAGTCTGAGGTATCCTGACACCAATCAGATCTGAATCTCAGTCATATATGATGGTTGGAACATTTACCAAGAGTCATAACATTGGTCTTCATATAACAAGGTGATGTTGTGCCTAGCACACATGACAGGAGGACCTATTGCTCTGGTGTCCTTTTAGCAAGGTTAGCCATTCATCCATGAGGAAATTGCAAGACTTATGCTCTAAGTTGTTCCTGATGGATCCTTTGTGTACCCAAAGTCTGACCTTTACTTGATGACCATGTCAATGCTATCTCAAAGAATGTCTGTGGTACTCCAATCATCAATAAGAACATTTGAAGCACAATACTAAATTTTCTTTATCAATTATTAAAACACTATTGTTTGGGTAATGTCATGATATTCCTCTCGCCTTACCTAAATGGTTTTCTACTTTCTATCATGTCATGGATATCATGCTCTGCTTGTCCTTGGGAAGGATATACCCCTGAAATATGTGTTTAAACACATTTTCCTTTCCATTGTTCTGTTTAGTTTGATATCGCCTTTTCTTTTCCATTGTTATGTTTAGTCTTTCTTGTGATCTATATGATCTAAGCAGTAATATTCTGCTGCTTATGTAAACACCTTGGTGTAAAACCCTGTCAGTAAAACCCTGTTACTATTGTTGATAACATTCTGGTAACCACCGATGGACGAGAACTTTGCCTATTGGTCCGCCTCGTTCAATGAGCAGGAAAATGGTTCTCTCCATCCCTCGCCCTTGGTACCAACGTTGTTGCCAACATAACTGACAGACTATCCTCTGACATCCCTTGCTATCTTAACCGTGCAAGATGTCATCGCTCTTTCTACTTTTAACCCACATGGTGGGCCCATAACCCACCGTTCCACAAGATCAAAACCTGACTCTCCTGTACACCCCTATCGCCAAAGTTATTCCTCGCGTTTGACTCCGTATGTAATTCACAGGCCACCTTCCTAGAGATGATCTATTCTAGTTTCAGCCACAATACTTATTCCGTTGCTCTGAACCCCTTTCGCCTTCTGTTTAGGCATCAAATGATTGTCTGCCCTCTTGAAACTTCTTATTGTACCTTCTTACTTGCTCTCGATGTTATTATTAAGTTTCAATTTCGAGAGATACCTTCTACCACATTGCTTGAGTTATCTACCAGATAATAAACTTGCAAAGGTCCGTTCTCCTGAAATACCCCTTATTCTTTCATAAGTACGATCAAGATCCCGAAGAAAGGATGACGACTTCATCTTGCTGACCTGAAGCAGAAAAATGAAGACATCAACGAAAGGGATCAACTACTTCGAGAAGGAACCAAGACCGAGAATATCCGTTAGAATTTCATAACCAGAACTTTTCCCCTTACTCCACCTCTTAAATCTCAGGGCGAGATTTCTTGTAGTAGAGGAGATTTGTAATGCCTGGATAATTAAGCTACAGTAATCTCCCACTAATGCTGCCATGTCATCAAGTTTGACTAAGTCAAGTTACCACTTAAGAAATATCAAATGCAAATTCAAATTTAAATTTGAATTCAAAAATTTACATCTTCAAAAATGAAAACAAAATAGTTCATAATTTTGCAAATAATTCCTAAGTATTTATGTTGGGGGAAAACAACATCACCTAAATTACAAAAATGCCCCCTTGGTTTTAAAAACAGTGCCTGAAACAGCCCCATTAATCTATTTTCATTTATATAAAATTTAAATGAAATCACCTTGCCTCCAAACCTTTTTGTGGCAGTACTAAATAATGCCTAGTATTTTTTTGACAAGTTTCATATTTTATAAAAGTCTTTTGGTGGTCAAACAATTTGCAAAAAGAAGGAAAAAGCCAAAAAAAATAGAAAAAAAATATCCCTAGAACTACTGTGCCCCTAGGCCCTAGGCAGCCACACTATGGCCCAGCCCACAGGTCGAGGCCTTTTCGTCCACCTTTTACCTGCGCTGGAGGCCGAGCTCGCCATCATCGTCCATGCTCGCGCGCCGTGCGATGCTTGCCACCGCGACCGCCCTGTAGCCCTAGGGTGGATAAGAACGACCCCGAGCCCCCTGGATCGAACCCTATCTCCTTCTTCCCCTTCCCTTCGCTCCTCCACTCAAACCCGAAGCCTCCCGATGCCCTCGCCACCGCGTTTCCCTCATCGCCGTGGCCACTGATACGTCTCCAACTTGGGCCAAAGAAGTACCAGAGGGGTGCCCCGAGGGGGGCACAACCCACCTGGGCACGCCTGGGGGCCCAGGCACACCCTGGTTGGTTGTGCCCACCTTGGTGGCCTCCCGCACCGCCTCTTTGCTCTATAAATACCCCAATATTCTAAAAACCCTAGGGGAGTCGATGAAACACAATTCCAGCCGCCGCAAGTTCCAGAAACACCAGATCCAATCTAGACACCATCACGGAGGGGTTCATCATCCCCATTGGTGCCTCTCCGATCATGCGTGAGTAGTTCATTGTAGACCTACTGGTCTGTAGTTAGTAGCTAGATGGATTCCTCTCTCACTTTTGATTCTCAATACAGTGGTCTCTTGGAGATCTATTTGATGTAACTCTTTTTGCGGTGTGATTGTTGGGATCCGATGAACTTTGAGTTTATGATCAGATCTATATTTATATCCATGAAAATTATTTGAGTTTCTTTGATCTCTTATATGCATGATTACTTATAGCCTCGTATTTCTTCTTCGAATCTTTGGTTTAGGTAGGCCGACTAGATCGATTTTTCTTGCCATGGGAAGAGGTGCTTTGTGATGGGTTCGATCTTACGGTGCTCAATCCAAGTGACAGAAGGATAACAAGATGGGGTCTATTCCTACATGAATAGATCTTGTCTACATCATTTCATCGTTCTTATTGCATTACTCCATTTCTCCATGAACTTAATACACTAGATGCATGCTGGATAGCGGTCGATGTGTGGAGTAATAGTAGTAGATGCAGGTAGGAGTCGGTCTACTAATCTTGGACGTGATGCCTATATAATGATCATTTCCTAGATATCGTCATGATTATTTGAAGTTCTATCAATTGCCCAACAGTAATTTGTTTACCCACCGTATGCTATTTTTCTCGAGAGAAGCCACTAGTGAAATCTACGGCCTCCGGGTCTATTCTTCATCATATTTGCTTTCCGATCTATTATTTGCTACTTTTATTTTTAGATCTATATTTCTAAAAACCCAAAAATACCTTGCTGCACTTTTTATTTACTTCTTTTATTTCGTGTTTATTCGAGATCTATTTATCCAATCTATCATAATTTTTCTCCCGTCAATTCGACAATTTCTGGCACCGTTACCCGAAAGGGATTGACAACCCCTTTAACACGTCGGGTTGCAAGTATTTGTTATTTCTGTGCAGGTACTGTTTACATAGTGTTGCTTCGTTCTCCTACTGGTTCGATAACCTTGGTCTGATCACTGAGGGAAATACCTACCGTAGCTGTGCTGCATCATCCCTTCCTCTTTGGGGAAATACCGACGTAGTTCAAGCGACATCAAAAGGAATTTCTGGTGCCGTTGTCAGGGACACATCATCAACATCTATCAGGTTCCTAATCACAAATCTCATCTCCTTGCAATTTACATTATTTGCCATTTGCCTCTCATTTTCATCTCCCCCACTTCACAAAAATTTGCCGTTTTATTCGCCCTCTTTTTCGTATGCCATTTTCTAGTCAGATCTCTTATTTTCTTGAACTTATCACCATGAGTGACTTTGGTATGGCTGAAACATATGATGGCCTAACTCCTAAAATTGGACGATCTGGCAATCTGGATGCTAAAACTTTTGTTTTGGGGCAAGGGAATGTTATGGGAAAAGAACATATCCAAGAATTTTTCAATTGTGTTGGAAATTTAAGTCTTGATGATGCTCCTATACTTAAAAGGACTAAATCTTATGCAGAAGCTATTTTAGCACTAGTTCTGAAAATTGAAAATAAATTTATCCGTACCCATCCTACCTTGCAAAGATTGTTTTATGAGCGACCCGTTATAAAGAATCCTAAAGCTAAAAAGTTGGCCACCCTTGTTCTTATGAATGAATTTGAATACATAATACGAGAAGCTAGGGAAATTTTTGATTTTTATGTTATGAATTGTGAAAAACCGGTGATAGATGAGATTCTTTATAATAGTGATTATGCGTTAAGACATTTTCTTGGGAATAATCAAATCTTTGATGAGAATCTTAAAAAGGAAATCCCTGTTTTAGATATAATCCAACAAGTTTTCAATGATGTTAATCAATACTATTCTTGGATTGTTGCCGGAAATCAAAGGCGATATGATGTTAAGCAACTTGATAGTGCTAAAGTTTCCATGGATAGCGTGTTTTCCATTGTTTTTGCAAAACCTCCTGACAAAAACACATCTAAGGAAATTAAGGAGAAAGATGACAATACTTGAATCTATGCTTTATGCCTAGCTAAGGGCGTAAAACGTTAGCACTTGTTGGGAAGCAACCCAATGAATAAAATTTATTTTTGCCTTTTTCTTTCTGTTCTTGAGTGTTGGCACAATTATGCCTCAGTTATGATTATGTTTTTCATGTTTTAATTAGTGTTTGTGCCAAGTAAAGCCAATGGGATAGCTTTGGTGATAGTTGATTTGATCTTGTTGGAAAACAGAAACTTTTGCGTCCAGCAAAATAATTGTTTAAAATCACAGAAGCGACAAAAAATTCTGAATTTTTACACAAGATTGATATAAAAATTGCCTCTGTTGTCCTAATTTTTCAGAATTTTTGGAGTTACAGAAGTATGAGAACAATTTGCATCTTTACAGACTGTTCTGTTTTTGACAGATTCTGTTTTCTTTGCATTGTGTGCTTATTTTGATGAATCTATGGTTTGTATCGGGGGGTATAAGCCATGGTAAAGTTAGAATACAGTAGACATAAAGCAATAACAAAATTTGAATGGGTTTTCTACATTACATAAATTAAAGATTAGTTTTCTTATACTAACGGATCTCACGAAGGTTTTGTTGAGTTTTGTGTGATTGAAGTTTTCAAGTTTTGGGTGAGATCACGATGGATGAAGGAATAAGGAGTAAGAAGAGCCTAAGCTTAGGGATGCCCCATGGCACCCCAAGCCATTAGCCAAAGAGAAACAAGCAACTAAGCTTGGGGATGCCCCCGAGTGGCATCCCCTCTTTCTTCTAACGACCATCGGTATTTTACTTGGAGCTATATTTTTATTCGTCACATATTATGAGTTTTGCTTGGAGCGTCTTGTGTTATATGAGTTTTTGCTTCTTTTGCTTTTTAGTTTGTGTCATCTATCCTTGCTGAACACAGCTATTTGGGAGAGCCAAAATTATGCTATGATTTGTTAGAATTGCCCTATGTGCTTCACTTAATTTTTTTTGAGCAATGGAATTGCTCTAGTGCTTCACTTATATCTTTTTTAGCATGGTGTGCTTTAATATTTTTGAAGAAATGCTCTCATGCTTCACTTAGATTTATTTGAGAGTTAGTAATTTTGAAGAAATTCTCTCATGCTTCACTTATATTATTTTGAGAGAAGAAAATTTTATGCTCATGTTCTTCACTTAGATTTGTTTGGGCTATCAAAAGCAACATATGAAATAAGTCCCAAAGTGATAGATATTCAAGAGGGATATAATAAAAACTTTCATTAAGATCATTGGACAAAATAAACTTGATTCTTTGTAATAGTTTTGCGATATGATGATATAATATGTGAGTCATGTGTTGATGAGTAATTGTGCTTTAGTAAGAATATTGGTGTTAAGGTTTGTGATTCCCTATGCAAGCACGAAAGTCAATAGTTATGCAATGAAATTACATCCTACTTGTGGTGCATTATTCGGTGTTAGTTATGCTTAATGCTCGCTTATGAGATTTTTCGTTTTTTGGTTGGATGCTTCTCAATCTTTTTGCTAGCCTTCACTTGTACTAAGTAGGAATACTACTTGTTCATCCAAAATCCTTAAACCCAGTTTTGCAATATGAGTCCACTATACCTACCTATATGCGGTATTTCCGTGCCGTTCTAAGCAAATTTGTATGTGCCATCTCTAATTTTCAAAATAAATTTCCTTTTTGTGTGCTCGTACCGCTCATGAAACGGTAGGGGGTGGCTGATATTTTTCCATGCTAGATGTGTTATTCTCAAGATGAGTGTTTACTCACTTGTCATTGCACGAGAGTACGGCAAAGGTATTAGGGATGCCTAGTCTCGAAATGAAAAATGAATTTACTTTATGTTGTCAAATAATAAATTCCTTGGAAAGTGTTGGTATGGACGGTATTCGTGGATACGGCTAACCGTGGAATGTGAAAGTATGGTGGAAAAAGGAATAAACTTTATTTTCTGTTTGGGAACCGCCTATGATATATCTAGCATGGAAAGTATTGGGAACTACTCGGTCATTTTCGTTGGCAGGAAAAGCATGCCACCTAAAATGTTTTATCTCTATCTTTTTTGCTTTGAGCTCTGGCACCTCTACAAATCCCTACTTCCCTCTGCGAAGGGCCTTTCTATTTACTTTATGCAATTTTTATTTTATTTGAGTCTCCATCTTCTCTTATAAAGCACCAACTAAGGGGCACTATGATCGTACTTGAGCATTGGGTGTAGCTAATATGCGAGTGTGTTTCATGAATGGATCAATGATTGAGCATGATGGGCTAGGGACAACTTGCTTTAGTGTTGATATTTTGAAAGACATGGTTGCCTGTTGATATGCTTGAGTATTGAAATCTTCATGTCAAAACTAGACTATTGCTTTGAATCATATAAAAGTCCAAATGTCCATGCTACAAGAAAAGAAAATGTGATGAACATGTTAGGCAGCATTCCACATCAAAAATTCTGTTTTTATCATTTACCTACTCGAGGACGAGTAGGAATTAAACTTGGGGATGCTGATACGTCTCCAACGTATCTATAATTTTTGTTTGTTCCATGCTGTTATATTATCATTCTTGGATGTTTTATAATCATTTTATAGCAACTTTATATCATTTTTTGGGACTAACCTATCGACATAGTGCCCAGTGACAATTCCAGTTTATTCCTTTTTTTTTACTTTAGAGAAAAGCAATATCAAATGGAGTCCAAACACAGCGAAACATTTTGGAGATTTTTTCTGCACCAGCAGGAACAACTTGGGCCAAAGAATTTCCAGAGGGGTGCCCCGAGGGGGGCACAACCCACCTGTGCGCGCCTGGGGGCCCAGGCACGCCCTGGTGGGTTGTGCCCACCTCGGTGGCCCCCCAATATTCCAAAAACCCTAGGGGAGTCGACAAAACACAATTCCAGCCGCTGCAAGTTCCAGAAATACCAGATCCAATCTAGACACCATCATGGAGGGGTTCATCATCCCCATTGGTGCCTCTCCGATGATGCGTGAGTAGTTCATTGTAGACCTACAGGTCCGTTGTTAGTAGCTAGATGGCTTCCTCTCTCTCTCTTTTGATTCTCAATACAATGGTCTCTTGGAGATCTATTTGATGTAACACTTTTTGCGGTGTGTTTGTTGGGATCCGATGAACTTTGAGTTTATGATCAGATCTTTATTTTTATCCATGAAAGTTATTTGAGTTTCTTTGATCTCTTATATGCATAATTATTTATAGCCTCGTATTTCTTCTTCGAATCTTTGGTTTAGTTAGGCCGACTAGATCGATTTTTCTTGCCATGGGAAGAGGTGCTTTGTGATGGGTTCGATCTTACGGTGCTCAATCCTAGTGACAGAAGGGGACATGACACGTATGTATCGTTGCTATTAAGGATAACAAGACGGGGTATATTCCTACATGAATAGATCTTGTCTACATCATGTCATCGTTCTTATTGCATTACTCTGTTTCTCCATGAACTTAATACACTATATGCATGCTGGATAGCGGTCGATGTGTGGAGTAATAGTAGTAGATGCAGGCAGGAGTCGGTCTACTAATCTTGGACGTGATGCCTATATAATGATCATTGCCTGGATATCATCATCATTATTTGAAGTTCTATCAATTGCCCAACAGTAATTTGTTTACCCACCGTATGCTATTTTTCTCTTGAGAAACCACTAGTGAAATCTACGGCCCTCGGGTCTATTCTTCATCATATTTGCTTTCCGATCTATTATTTGCTACTTTTATTTTCAGATCTATATTTCTAAAAACCCAAAAATACCTTGCTGCACTTTTTATTTACTTCTTTTATTTTGTGTTTATTCGAGATCTATTTATCCAATCTATCATAATTTTTCTCCCGTCAACTCGACAATTTCTGGCGCCGTTACCCGAAAGGGATTGACAGCCCCTTTAACACGTCGGGTTGCAAGTATTTGTTATTTGTGTGCAGGTACCGTTTACATAGTGTTGCTTGGTTCTCCTACTGGTTCGATAACCTTGGTCTCATCACTGAGGGAAATACCTACCGTAGTTGTGCTACATCATCCTTTCTTCTTTGGGGAAATACCGACGTAGTTCAAGCAACATCAGCCACCGGCCTCCACACGGCCAACCAAGGCGCCCAGGAGGACAGCCGTCGTCATCCTCTTCGACTACAAGGACCCCCTCGAGCTAGGATGTCGTTGGGCCATCGTAATCATAGAGCTTCTCCAAGTGCATCCGCCCTGGCCGCCTCTCGATTCGCCACCGTTGTTGTACCCCGGCCTTCCCAAGTCAACTGCGAGCACCGCTGTGAGCCATGTTGCATTTTTCATCACCGCATCGCGTCGATCCGTGGATGTATCTCATTGCACCCGTCGCCTAGACCTGACCGAAGCTCTATCGCCGCCGTCGAGCTCGTCAACGTCAGTATCGTCTACTCCAGGGCCAGGCAACGTGCTTGTGGCGTCCCTATGGTGTCGCCTGAGCCGTTTGTTTGGTCACTCTCCCCGCATATCCCCGTATCCGTTGAGCTCTTGCTCCGGCCGCTGCTCGCCGTCATTGCTTCGGCCAACTTCGGCCATCTCTGCTCGTGCCATCGATTCCATTCAATGCGCTACATCATGCCCGATTCGTTAGGTAGCAACGGCCGCCCAAATGGTTGCCGGAGATGCCCATTTGGTCCTCACCGTCGTCCTCTGTACTCGCAAGCCGCACGCTGCTCGCACGGCGGCGTCCCGCACGCGCCCACCAGCGCCCTGTGCCTCGCCCCTGTTCGCGTCTGCCCGTGCTCCCCACGCCCTGGCCGCGCGCCCGCTACCCCTCCACGTGCGCGCCCGCTCGCCGCCCACGCGCCTCCTCCCCTGCTACGTTGCAATGCCGCGGCTGCTGCTGCAGCCCGCCGCTGCCTGCGCCCCCTGCAGCCGCCGCTCGCAGTCGAGCCAACCCCTGCCTGGCCTCGCTGCCGCCGGCAGCCGCCTCGGCCTGCGCCCCATGGCCCCGCCCGTCGTGGCTAGCCTCTGCCGTGGCCGCAGGCACGCCTCTATGCATGTGCGCGTGAAAACCAGTCAAGAGGCTGGCTGGCTCTCTGCCACCCGGGGCCCACCCCCCTTTTAATTAGGGCACTAACCTAATTAGCAACTAACCCCTGGCCCTAATAGACACTGACGTGTGGGCCCCTTCGTTTAAATGACTAGGTAAAAATAATCCTAATACTAACTATGACAATGACAGGTGGGACCCCCTGTCCAGTTTGACCAGTCAACGTTGACCAGTCAACTGCTGACTGGGTAGTTGACTGGCCCCACCTGTCAGCCTCTGTGCACTTTGCTGGGTACACTTATTTGTACCCGTAGCAATTTAACCATTTAATTTCAATAAATAATAATTTCAGAAAACCATTGAAACTTTGAAAATTAATATAAAATAATCCGTAACTCGGATGAAAATAATTTATATATAAAAATCGATCAGAAAAATATGACGATTCTGAATACGCACTCCATTCATCTGCCACAGGTCCATATCATAGTGAACATGGAACTGTCCCCCTCCGTTTCATATGTCCGAAAATGCCAAACTCCGGGAATACTTTCCTGGATGTTTTGCCACTTCACCTGTATCACCTAGTACTGCGTTAGGTCACCTCTAGCGCCGCGTGTTGCCATGTTATGCTTTGTGATGCTTTTGATTGATCTGTTATTTATTGTGTTCCCCCTTCGTTACTTCTTTTCCGGTAGACCCTGAGACCGCGGTTGAACCGGTATTCGACTGCTTCACCATCGAAGGTTCTTATCTGTCTGTAGAGCTTCCAGGCAAGCAAAACCTCCTTGATAATCCTGATACCGCCTACTCCTTCTCTCTACTACTTGCATTAGAGTAGTGTAGCTATTACTGCTTATCGGTTTGATCATATATTGCTGCATAGCCTGTCCTTGTTGCTACTGTTGTTGATACTTTACCTGCACTCCTAAATGCTTAGTATAGGATGCTAGTATTCCATCAGTGGCCCTACATTCTTGTCCGTCTGCCTTGCTATACCATCGGGCCATGATCACTCGGGAAGTGATCACAGGTATATACATACATACATATTATACTTGATACATGTGGTGACTAAAGTCGGGTTGGCTCGTAGAGTACCCGCGAGTGATTCACGGACTGGGGGCTGAAAGGACATGTTTCCCAATGGCCCTCTGAGTGGATCTTTGTGCTGGAGCGACAGCGCAGGTTGAGACCACCCAGGAGAGAGGTGGGCCTGGTCCTTGGTCGTTGTCCGTGGTTATTTCTTAATAACACGCTTAACGAGATTGGGTATTTGATCTGAGTTGGCCACTGGCCTATACGCACTAACCAACTATGCAGGAACAGATATGGGCACTCGGCGTCGTAGTATCAGTCGAAGCTTTCCAGACATCAGTGACTGAGCGGCACGCGCCCGGGTGGTCTGCGTAAAGCAACTGCCTTGTAGTGCAGGTTGCCAGGACTTATCTCGGCCGCCCTCGCAACATGCAGGAGTGCACCAGGCGATGGGCCCAACACCCCTACGCTCTTAGGATGTAGACCGGCATGCTGGCCTCTCTGTTGAATCTAGGTAGGGCTGTGACGTGTTGATCTTCCGAGGCCGGGCATGACCCAGGAAAGTGTGTCCAGCTAGAGTGATCGAGCGTGTTAGGTAATGTGGCGCACCCCTGCAGGGAAGTTGATCTATTCGAATAGCCTTGTCCACGGTAACGAGACGCTTGGAGTTGTATTCCGACCTCTTACAACTAAAATTGGATACTTAATAAAACACACCTCCTACAAGTTCCAGATACAACCCGGTGATCGCTCTTCCATAGGGCCACGAGGAGAGGATCGCATGGTAGGTTTATGCTATCGATGATACTTGGTCAACTTACCAGCTATTCTCTTCTACTGCTTCAAGATGGAGACTACCAGAAGCGTAGTCTTTGATAGGACTAGCTTCTCCCCCTCTTATTCTGGCATTCTGCAGTTTAGTCCACAGATACTACCCCCTTTCATTGATACCGATGCATATGTAGTATAGATCTGATATCCGTCTTGCGAGTACTTTGGATGAGTACTCACGGTTGCTTTGCTTCCCCCCTTTTCTCTATACCCGGTTGCTGCGATCAGATGGTGGAGCCCAGGAGTCAGACGCCACCGCCGATGACTACTACTACCCCAAGGGTGCCTACTACTACGTGCAGACCGCTGAGGACCAGGAGTAGTTTAGGAGGATCCCAGGCAGGAGGCATGCGCCTCTTTGATCTGTATCCATGTTTGTGCTAGCCATCTTATGGCACCTTCTTTAACATTATGTCTATACTCAGGCAGGAGTCTTCCGCTAACTCATTTGTTTAAGCTTTTGTATTCGAGCCCTCGAGGCCCCTGGCTTGTAATATAAAGCTTGCGTTATTTTAATTTGTGACTAGAGTTGTGTTGTGATATCTTCCCGTGAGTCCCTGATCTTGATCATACACATTTGCGTGTATGATTAGTGTACGATTGAATCGGGGGCGTCACAGGCGGTTCCCAAACATAAAATAAAGTTTATTCCCTTTTCCACCATTCTCTCACAATCCATGGCTAGCCATATCCACGGGTGCCTTCCATACCAACACTTTCCAAGGAATTTATTATTTGACAACATAAAGTAAATTTCTTTTTCATTTCTATACTGGGCATCCGTATTACCGCCACACTCTCGTGCAATGACAAGTGAATAAACACTCATCTTGAGAATAACATATCTAGCATGGAAAAATACTGGCCACCCACTGCCGCTTCATGAGCGGTACGTGCACACAAAAAGGAAATTCATTTTGAAAATTAGAGTTGGCACATAGAAATTTAATTAGAGGTACAACATATAGGTAGGTATGGTGGACACATATGGCAAAAATGGTTTTAAGGATTTTGGATGCACAAGTAGTATTTCTACTTAGTACAAGTGGAGGCTAGCAAAAAGATTGAGAAGCAACCAACCAAGAAACGAAAATTCTCACAAACAAGCATTAAGCATAAATGACACCGAATAATGCACCACAAGTAGGATATAATTTCATTGCATAACTATTGACTTTTGTGCTTGCATAGGGAACCACAAACCTTAACACCAATATTCTTACTAAAGCATAATTACTCACCAACATGACTCATATATTACTATCATGATATCTCAAAACTATTACAAAGAATCAAGTTTATTTTTTCCAATGATCCTCATGAAAGTTTTTATTATATCCCTCTTGAATATCTATCACTTTGGGACTAGTTCCATATATTGCAATTGCTTTTGACAAGCTCAAACAAATTTAAGTGAAGAACATGAGCATAAAATTTTTCTTCTCTCAAAATAGTATAAGCGAAGCATGAGAGAATTTCTTCAAAATTTTACTAACTCTCAAATTAATCTAAGTGAAGCATGAGAGTATTTCTTCAAAAAAAATTAAGCACACCGTGCTCAAAAACATATAAGTGAAGCCCTAGATTAATTCCATAGCTCCAAAAAATTTAAGTGAAGCACATAGAGTAATTCTAACAAATCATAGCATAATTTTGGCTCTCTCAAATAGGTGTGTCCAGCAAGGATAATTGTGACAAACTAAAAAGAAAAACAAGAAAAGACCCATATAATACAAGACGCTCCAAGCAAAACTCATGACATGTGACGAATAAATATATAGCTCCAAATAAAATTACCGATGGTTGTTAGAAGAAAGAGGGGATGCCTTCCGGGGCACCCCCAAGCTTAGTTGCTTGGTTCTCCTTAAATATTAACTTGGGGTGCCATGGGAATCCCCAAGATTAGCCTCTTTTCACTCCTTATTCCTTCATCGATCGTGATCTCACCCAAAACTTGGAAACTTCAATTACATAAAACTTAACAAAATCTTCGTGAGATCCGTTAATATAATAAAGCAAATCATCACTCTATGTACTGTTGCAAACCCATTCATATTTTATTATTCCATTATAACTACTATATTCCAACTTTACCATGGCTTATACCCCCCGATACAATCCATAGATATCAAAATAAGCACACAATGCAACGAAAACTGAATCTGTCAAAAATAGAATAGTCTGTAGTAATCTGAACACTAACCATACTTATTTAACTCCAAAAATTCTGAAACATTAGGAAAACATGGGAAATTTGTATATCAATCTTGTGTAAAAAATTCAGAATTTTTCATCGCTTCTGTGATTTTACAAAATTCTTCTACTAGACGTAAAAGTTTCTATTTTTCAACAAGATCAAATCAACTATCACAGAACATGATCCCAAAGGCTTTACTTGGCACAAACACTAATTAAAACATAAAAAACACAATCATAACAGTAGCATAATTGTTCAAACACTCAAGGACATAAAGAAAAAGGCAAAAATAAATGCATAGGTTCCCAACAAGCACTATCATTTTATGCCCCTAGCTAGGCATAATACATATATTCAAGTATTATCATCTTTAGTTTTCAACTCCTCAATCAAACAATTAGAATTCTTCAAGGATTTAGCATACATATTTTCAGTAATGATACTCCTAGGAATAATATGGAAGAATTCATTCTTGCAAGTAGGGTCTTTTATCACTTCACCAAAATTGGGATGAATACTAATCATTTTAAGATCTTCCTTGTTGCTATTAGAAGTGACACCCTTATTTTTAGTGATTTGTGTAGACTTGCAAATTTTTACGGGAGTTTTTCAATAGTCTTAACAGAAGAAAAATCCGAACTTAAGTTACTAAAAATTTCTTCCAACTTATCAATTCGCGAGGGGCTTTCTTCTATTCTTTCGTTAGCTATTGTTTCCTTTTCCCTATGTAATTTAACAACATCTCCCGCTTTTGACCCAATTTTATTAGCAAGATTATGCATCCTTTTATCCAAATTTTTAATTTGTTCTTCGGTGTCATCTTCTTTTCAATAGCATCTAATCTTTGCATAACGTGCTCAAGAGTTAAGACTGTTTCAATAATAATGATAGGTGGTGCACCCACTAGATCTCCCATAGCATTAAAAGCATCCAAAGATGGACACATCAAGAAATTTCCACCGGTAATTGTATCAAGGATGAATCTATACCAAGTGGTGATGCCCACATAAAAACTGCGAAGAAGAACAATAGTACATTGCTTACGAACAGATCTATTATGAGCATTGCAAATCCTATACCACGCATCTTTTAGATTCTCCCCTCCCCTTTGTTTAAAGTTAAGAACCTCATTCTCAGGGGTACACGCAATAGAGGAAGAACTAGCCATAACGACAAAGTAGACAAGCAAGACAATACGTGAACAAGATATCTGACGAGAAAAAGGCGAACGAAAAAGAAGGCGAATAAAAAGGTAAATTTTTGTGAAGTGGGGGAGATGAAAACGAGAGGCAAATGGCAAATAATGTAAATTGCAAGGAGATGAGATTTGTGATTAGGAACCTGATAGATGTCGATGATGTCTCCCAGGCAACGGCGCCAGAAATTCCTATGACTTGGCTTAGACTGCGTCGGTATTTCCTCAAAGAGGAAGGGATGATGCAGCACAGCTATGGTAAGTATTTCCCTCAGTTATAAAACCAAGGTATCAATCCATTAGGAGAACCAAGCAACACTATGTAAACGGTACATGCACACAAAGAAGAAATACTTGCAACCCGACGCGTAAGAGGGGTTGTCAATCCCTCCATGGTAAAAAAGATATATTGGTTTGTATGAGGTTGGTTAAATAGATCTGAATAAAACACAAAATAAAATAAGTAAATAAAAAGTGCAGCAAGGTATTTTTGGGTTTTTTGAATAATAGATCTGAAAACAAATATGATAAAAGATAGACCCCGGGGCCGTACATTTCATTAGTGGCTTCCCTCGAGAAAATAGCATACGGTGGGTAAACAAATTACTGTTGGGCAATTGATAGAAGAACAAATAATTATGATGATATCCAAGGCAATGATCATGAATATGGGCATCACGTCCAAGATTAGTAGACCGAAACGATTCTGCATCTACTACTATTACTCCACACATCGACCGCTATCCAGCATGCATCTAGTGTATTCAGTTCAGGGAGAAACGGAGTAATGCAATAAGAACGATGACATGATGTAGACAAGATCTATTCATGTAGGAATATACCCCATATTTTTATCCTTAATAGCAATGATACATACATGCCTCGCTACCCCTTCTGTCACTGGGTGAGGACACCGAAGATCGAACCCATCACAAAGCACCTCTTCCCATTGCAAGAAAAATCAATCTAGTTGGCCTAACTAAACCAAAGATTCGGAGAAGAAATACGAGGCTATAAATAATCATGCATATAAGAGATCAAAGAAAGCTCAAATAATATTCATGGATATAGATCTGATCATAAACTCGAACTTCATCGGATCCCAACAAACACACCGCAAAAAGTCATTACATCAAATAGATCTCCAAGAGACCATTGTATTGAGAATAGAAAAATAGAGAAGAAGCCATCTAGCTACTGCCTACAGACCCGTAGGTCTATGGTGAAATACTCACGCATCATCGAAGGAGCACCAATGAGGATGATGAACCCCTTCGTGATCGTGTTCCCCTCCAGCAGAGTGCCGGAATAGGGCTCTAGATTGGATCTCGTGGTTCTGGAACTTGCGGCGGTTGGAATTGTGTTTCTTGACTCCCCTAGGGTTTTTGAAATATTTGGGTATTTATAGAGCTGAAAGGTGGTGGAGGAGACCCCCATGGGCCCCACAACCCATCAGGGCGCGCCTGGGCCTCCTAGCGCTCCCTGGTGTCTTGTGGGCCCCATGGGCCTCCCCTCTGGTCCTTCCTTGGCTCCCAAGTTGTCTTCTGGTCCAAAAAAAATCTCCAATTGATAGGGATATTCTGCGAAGTAAAAACAAGCAAAAAATAGCAACTGGCACTAGGCACTATGTCAATAGGTTAGTCCCAAAAAATGATATAAAGCTGCTATAAAATGATTGTAAAACATCCAAGAATGATAATATAACAGCATGGAACAATCAAAAATTATAGATACATTGGAGACGTATCATCTATCCATGAATATTATTTGAGTCTTCTTTGATCTCTTATATGCATGATTATTATAGCCTCGTATTTCTTCTCCGAAACTTTGGTTTGGTTTGGCCAACTAGATTGATTTTTCTTGTAATAGGAAGATGTGCTTTGTGATGGGTTCGATCTTGCGGTGTCCTCACCCAGTAACAGAAGGGGTGGCGAGGCACGCATGTATCGTTGCTATTAAGGAGAAAAAGATGGGGTCTATTCCTACAGGAATAGATCTTGTCTACATCATGTCATTGTTCTTATTGCATTACTCTGGTTCTCCATGAGCTTAATACACTAGATGCATGCTGGATAGCGGTCGATGTGTGGAGTAATAGTAGTAGATGCAGGCAGGAGTCGGTCTACTAATCTTGGGTGTGATGTTTATATACAAGATCATTGCCTTGGATATCTCGTCATAATTATTTGCTTTTCTATCAATTGCCCAACAGTAATTTGTTTACCCATCGTATGCTATTTTCTCGAGAGAAGCCACTAGTGAAATCTACAGCCCCCGGGTCTATTTTCTATCATATTGTTTTCAGATCTATTATTCCAAAAACCCAAAAATACCTAGCTACACTTTCTGTTTATTTATTTTATTTTGTGTTTTCACTACATCTATGTATCCAATCTTGTATATCTCATTACCGAGGAGGGATTGACAACCCCTCTTACGCATTGGGTTGCAAGTATTTCTTATATGTGTGCAGGTACCGTTTGCATAGTTTGCTGGTTCTCCTACTGGATTGATAACCTTGGTTTCATAACTGAGGGAAATACTTACCGTTGTTTGCTGCATCATCCTCTCCTCTTCGGGGAAATACCAACGCAGATACAAGCAATCACCTGTGTGCAGTAGTGCTCAAATAGCTGCTTAAAAGTCCTTTAGTTTCTGCCCTTGGGCATCCCTAATCCATGTGTAATAAACGTAGTCATCTTCTGCTTTTAGTTTATCTTTTCATTAGCTGTTGTTTTCAAACTGCTCCTCTCAGTGAGTTGATGTATGGCACTATCGTGTGGGTTTCATTCGAGTAATGGAACCGGGGAGAGGCCTCCCTGTTCTTCTAAAAAACAGAATGTTTAATTGGTCAACTAATGTTCCTATATTAGTTTCAAAAAGCATGTGTGCCACATATAGAGAGACAACAGGGATTTGCATTTCTTTATGCACTCTGGTTCATCATGGGTGGGAAACACACATTGTATTATCTAAAATCTGTTTGCTATTCTTTATCATATTCCTCTTCTGTTCTTCTTAATAAATATAGTACTTCCTCCGTTCTTAAACTGCCTTGGGTGCGTGCGTGTGTTGTGGTGGCATGCGTTTTTACCGGGTGTTGTTCATCGTAGCTTTATTTATAAAGCGGGGAGAAAGCCTTTTTCGGTAAAAATAAGTCTTTTTAGATATTCCAATAGGAACTACATACGAATGTATATAGACCTATTTTAGAGTGTACATTTACTCATTTTGCTCTGTATGTAGTCTGCATTGGAATCTCTAACAGACTTATATTTAGGAACGAGGGAGTAGTATAGTATGGTCCTTGTCGGGAAGTGGAGCTAGGACATTTGCAGTCGACAGGTCTATTGGGTCGCTTCAGATGGATGCTTTCAACTATTCTACATGATCTGCCATATTATCCGGGAAATGTTGGGCGCTATGTCGCCTTTGAGAGTCTACATTGATAGTAATAGTATTGTGCCTTCAGTTGAGTAGAGCTGCCCCTGTAGGGGCCGAAGCCTTTCTAGCCGTACCGATAATACAAGCCCATATGTTCCAGCTAGTTCCACTTTCCTGATTTTACTCGTGATGCTTAGGGTTTTCCCCTTTTATCTACACTACTATGATCTGCGTAGGTGCTTTCTGTCGTACTAGGAGGACTCCACCCTTCAACCTAAACAACACACCACTCATAATTCCAAAGCTTACTTGTTCACATATGAATGTGATATGATACTGATATTAGTTAACAGACACATTTAATTGGTTACATAAATCTCGCACTTGAGTTTCCAAATGCCTGTGGCGACATATAGAGAGACAGCAGGAATTGCATTTTGTTGTCACTTGTTGACTATACTTTTTCGTCCATACCAAATCCTTATTGATAGTTGAAAGCAAAGATCTATTGCTAAGTAGCCTTTGCACGGTTTGCAGCTTGAGATCTGGCATGCCACTGCCGTGGTCAGCACTATACTCATCACGCTTAGGGTTTCCCCCTTCTATGATCACCACGATCAGCCTACGTGATTCGTGTCGTAATATCACTGCTCCACCAATCAAATGCATGTGAGACAGGTTTAATTGGTCAGCTAAATGTTCCTACTTTAGTTTCAAAATGCATGTGAGCCACATATGGAGAGACAGGAAGGAATAGTATTTCTCTGTGCGCTCTGGCTCATCATGGGTGGGAAACAGACATTCTATAGAAAGACTTGCAATATCTTCAATCTGCTTGCTATTTTGCTCTTCTTTAACATGATCCTCTTCTCTTCTTCTTTAACAAGTACAGTATGTTCCTTGTTGGGAAGAGTAGCAGAGACATTTGTGGTCGACAGGTCAGGTCGAGTTGTTCTTCCTTGGTATATTTTGAAGCTGTCATCTGCGAAGTATCATTACTTCTGGAGCTCTCATATTTTGAGTAGTAGGCCACATTATATTAATGCACACACCAAATTACAGCACACATGGCATCTCTCATAAGAATTGCAGAGATAGCACATAGGGGTTTACAAGGAGGCACTATTGGATTAGAATCACTTATGCATTACAAAGATAATCTCACTTATTTTTATGTTTTCATGCATGTCAGTTATTGAACATGATCATAATGAATATGAGAATGGGCACATGATAGGAATTTTGTGGAACAATCCACTAGCTAACAACCTTGGCATGGTGGAGGATGGCCTATCTTATTCACCCATCAAGGTGCTTGCTCTAACTTGGCAAGGTTGTATTGGTCACACATATCTTGCATATGACGCCTTGCATTACTTCTACTTTGTTAAACCACCATCTGTCTAGTTTAAGCATCATATATGAGTATATGCCATGCCTATCCATTTTCTGTACCTATTCCATGTGTCATCATACCATGTTTTTCCAGTCAAATGTTGTTCTTTCGTAATAGATGTCCAAACGGAAGAGGGAGAGTGCTGATCCTGAAGGAGTACAGACAAAGCATTTGGAAAAGGCAGTGATACTGATAAATCAGATAGATCAGTAGCCACGGAAAAACACAGGCCCAACTATAGCACACTTTACCCCTACTCCACTAGCCAAAGACCTATTAGAACTGCAGAGAGCCCAGCGTCAGGTACTGTCTATGATATCAATTCAAATTTTGAACTCCTACATTTGTGCATGTGCATTATCACCTCCCTTGTATGCAAACAAATTGCAAATGAATCTCCATAATCAAAGGATCATAGGATCTCACAACAATACTAGGCATTGCATTGGTCTTGTCAGTACCTCTTGCCCTTTATCAGCATACTTACACTCATTGCTGTTTGATTATGTAGCATCAGTGTAAATGTTTGCTTCCTTATCCACCCTTTGCTAGAAATTATAAGATATATATTTACTCTTTCATAAATGTAGAATTAACCCAATGGTTATGAAGTTCTGGATTGCTCATGTAAGTACCTGTTGTCATGTACTCCCTCCGTATCAAATTAAGTGTTGCTCAATTGGATGAATTTAGAACTTAAATAGTGGTAGATACATCCATTTGAGCGACAAGTAATTCCGGACGGTGGTAGTATAACTGTACTTCCATTGAGAGATAGTCGATTGTCTAGCATTACTCTGCATCTTATCTGCCCTGCCCTCCATTTTTCTCCAAATTATCAGATCTATATTTACTCTTATCAAAATGTTGAATAAAGCCAGTGCCACTAAACAGGTTGAGGTATGCATTCCACTTGTCAGTACCTTTTGCCTTGTAACGCTGCACTTAATTGATAGCTATTTGATTATGTATCATCACTCTACATCTGAGCTTCATTATCCTCTATTTCTTCCAATATTATTAGATCTATATTTACTATTTACAAAATGTAGAATAAAGGCAACACTATTGAAGAAGTTTCTTTGGGGAATTTCTTGAACTATCCTTCCATCGACATGGAGAAGGGCATTGTCCAGTCCGTGTTAACATGTAATGTAAGCCCATCCTCCTCAAGCCTCAAACTTTGTTCTAGTATAGATTTGGATAGGCGTCATTTCCTCCACTATTGTTTACTTTGGTGTTTGCATCAGATTGGATGTTTGCAACAACTGCCAGTTTCAAATTGTAGTTGTAAAAACATGTTCCTTATTCATACCATCCACATTAATCAGAACAGATCCATTTATTTCCTTTAGACCTCTTTGTATGCATGTGTTCTAGATCTCTAATCTGGTGGTGTGGTGAAGCTGCCCACGCCCGCATCATCTCATTTCCTGCTTTGTCTTAACTGATTATGCCGATGATACAAACAATGCCATATTATGTTAATGCTATTTTAAATTATATCTCTGAATTTGCGAATATAAAATGGGATGGATTGTCAGCACACTGACCATCGTTGCTTACATATTTGTGAAACCTGTTATCTGTCTCCTTGTTTCTCTTTCAGAGTCATACTCTTATGCCAGGCATCACTTTAGGGAAGATAGTCAGCCAAACCATCTTGAAGAGAGCGAGATGACCCCAAGGTCATGTCTTAATGAAGACAGTGAGTTCCAGCTACTCAGAAGCAGCAGTGAGACAACCTCGGTGAAGTTGCTGCCTCAATCAGTTCGACTTCTTCAGTCTCAACTTAAAGCGGAAAGACTTGGTTCAGCTCATGCCTGACTTGATGTCAATTCCATAACGAAGGTCTCAGAGGACAGCCATGCGTGCTTTCTTGCTACGCAGACAGAGATTGAGGATCTATCATTGAAACAACTGAGGTCTCACCAGCTTGTTCTGCTGCTTGCGATGCACCTCCAGGACAGGCCTAATGTCTTTTGAACTGTTTTGAAGTGCGGTCAGTTTTGTATATTCTTTTGTTGGTGTGTTTATATGCACTGGTGGCGACCTTTGATGCCTAGTGTATGTAATCTGTAGTCTGGTTGCGCTTTATTATCACCGATGGCAAACTTTGATGCCCAGTGGATGTAATATGCCGTAATTTCTTTATTGTATAGTCTAGGTTTATTCTTAGTCGGTATGCTGTAAATTAGGCCAAAAGCTTCAACGGAGCTCTATGTTGTCGGTCTGTCAGGCCGACCCGTAACTCGCTATATATGGGCAGAAACGTGTGCCTATAATCATGTTGGGCCATTAGCAGGCCTAAACATAAAGTAGTTTTCCGCCTTTAACAGGCAGAGTAAAATCCGGGCCTATTGGGCCAGAAAATACCATGGGCTTTTAACAGGCTGAAAACTAGATTGGGCTAGAGTTGAGCCAAACAATTCACGGGCCAACACAGACCGAAACATCCGTAGGCCCATGTTTGGCCCAATAACATATGAGGCATTAATTGGCCAAAATTTATCTTGGGCCTTGTTTGGCCCAATAAAATTATGGGCTTGGCCTAATAAAATTAGGGGCCATAAGCAGGCCGAATTCAACGCGGGCCATAATTAGGCCCAACTCTGTCGCAGGCCATTAACAGGCCGATACGCACATTGGGCTAAAATTTATCCATGAAGACTTCGGGCCGTTAAGAGGCCGAAAGTCACTTCGGACAAGAAATAGCCCAGTTGGAGCACGGGCCCTTAAATGGTCTAAAATTAAACCGGGTCGATAACGGCCCAGATTCACCAAGGGCCGCTAACAGGCCTAAATGATTATCGGGTCGAACTGTTAAATGGGCCTTTAACAGGACGAAATACAAACCCAGCATACAATGGGCCCAAAAGCGCAGTGACCTGTTAACGGGCCTGATTTGATATGGGCCGTAATTTAGCCCAAAACATGACAGGCCGTGAACGAGCTAGATCTGATATGAGCCGTAATTTCACCTAAAGCATGGCAGGCTGTTAACAGGCCAGCCCACTAGAGTTTGACAAAATATTGTGGGTCTTTGGCTGGGCTGACCTTTTTAACATAAATGAGCCACTGTTTGGCCTCGCCACATGTCGGCGTATCATAGGCACATCCTGTCCATTGGACGGTTGACATTTGTCCCAACAGGGAGCTGACACGTGGTTCACCCGGTCAATGAGAAATTTACACATGGAAAATCACCATTGGTCTTGGCTGTTAAAGGGTTATGGGATCCAAAACTGGACCCGATAGCAGCGACCCGTTACGGTGGATGCCACGTGTCGATTACCCTTGACGAAAGCACTTCCATGACGCGCCATTTATCGTCATGGAAGTGGACACTTTTGTGATGATAATTTGAGTATTGTCATGGAACACTTCTACAATAGCACAGTTATGACTATTTTGATTGTGTCATAAAATCATCATGAATGTACATGCATGACAGAAAACGTGACCTACTATGACAAACACGTATCATCATGGAAGTGTTTTTTTGTAGTGCACCAAACTACCCATGGGCTCGACACCTCCTCGATTAGCGACTAGCTGCTTGATGAGGTGGAGCGCTGGCAGCTAGCAAGAGCTTGCCGACACGGAGTTTGCCGGGCCTTCACCTTGTCGGCTCGGCCTTGCCGGCAAAGGTGGTCTTGGGTGTTGGATTTGATGCTTTGTCTTGATCTTCATCATTTCATACCTCTATCTTCTGAGGTCTTCTTTGTTTCTTGTAAACTGATCTTGATTTTGGTTTTAATTATCTTCCAGCAAACCTTGCCGACAAGAAGGCTGCTACTGCTTGTGCATAAGTCTGGGGTATTAAGGACCCAGTTCTTAATACACCGACAGCATCCCTATTACCTACCACTCTCTTGTGCAATGACAAATGAATAAACACTCATCATGAAAATAACCCACCTTGCATGGAAAATATTGGCCATCCCCTGGCACTTCATGAGTGGTACGGGCACATAAAACAGAAAATTATTTTGAATAATTAGAGTTGGCACATGCAAATTTACTTGGAACGGCATGGAAATACCGCATATAGGTAGGTATGGTGGACTCATGTGGAACAACTTTGGGTTTAAGGAATTGGATGCACAAGCAGCATTTCCGTTTAGTACAAATGAAGGTTAGCAAATAGATTGAGAAACGGCCAACCGAAAAACGAAAATGGTCATAAACATGCATTGAACAGAACTAACACTGAATAATGCACTATAAGTAGGATATAACTTCATTGCATAACTTTTGACTTTACGTGCATGCATAGGGAATCACAAACCATAACACTAATATTCTTACTAAACCACAATTACTCAGTAACATGACTCACATATTATCATCTCCATATCGCAAAACTATTGCAAGGAATCAAACTTATCATATCCAATGATATTTCATGAAAGTTTTTATTATATCCATGTTGATATTCATCACTTTGGGACCAAATTCATATCTTGTACAAATTACCATTACTATTATCAACTCTCAAAAAGATATAAGTGAAGCATGAGAGTGCAAATATTTCTTCAAAATATAATATTATCAACTCTCAAAATAATATAAGTGAAGCATGAGAGTGCATGTATTTCTTTAAAATATAATCACCGCCGTGCTCAAAAAGATTTAAGTGAAGCACTAGAGCAACTGCCTAGCTCAATTTTTTTAAGTGAAGCACATAGAGTATTCTAATAAATCATGATAATTGTGTGGCTCTATCAAATAGGTGTGTCCAGATAAGATGATTGTGACAAACTAAAAAGCAAACAAAGCAAAGACTCATATAATACACGACGCTCCAAGCAAAACTCATATCATATGACGAATAAAAATATAGCTCCAAGTAAAATTACCGATGGTCGGTAGAAGAAAGAGGGGATGCCTTCCGGGGCATCCCCAAGCTTAGTTTCTTGGGAGTCCTTGAATATTACCTTGGGGTGCCTCAGGCATCCCCAAGCTTAGGCTCTTGCCACTCCTTATTCCTTCACCCATCGTGATCTCACCCAAAACTTGAAAACTTCAATCAGACAAAACTTAACAAAACCTTCATGAGATTCGTTAGTATAATAAAGGAAATCACTACTTTAAATACTATTGCAAAACCATTCATATTTTATTATTGCATTATACGTACTATATTCTAACTTCACCATGGCTTATACCCCCCCCCCCCCCGATACAATCCATAGATTCATCAAAACAAGCAAACATCACAACAAAAATAGAATCTGTCAAAAAAAGAATAGTATGTAGTAATATGAACACTGACCATACTTCTATAACTCCAGAAACTATGAAAAATTAGGAAAATGTGGGAAATTTGTATATAAATTATGTGTAAAAACTTCAGAGAAAAAGCACGTTTCTATGAATTTACAAAATTCTAGAACTGGGCGCAAAAGTTTCTATTTTTTCACAGAATCAAGTCAACTATCATCCAAATCAACCTAAAGGCTTTACTTGGCACAAACACTAATTAAAACATAAAAAACAGAATCATAACAGTATAATAATTATGCACACACAAGAAAACATAAAAATAAACAAGAAAAATAAGATAACTATTGGGTTGCCTCCCAACTAGCACTATTGTTTTATGCTCCTAACTAGGCATAATTCAAAGTTTCAAGTATTGTCATCTTTGGTTTCCAACTCGTCAATCACACATCCATAGTTCCTAGGAGTTCTAGCATGCATATTTTTAATGATCACGCTCCTAGGAACACAGTTAAGGAATTTATTCTCATAAGTAGGTTTCTTTATCAATTCTACAAAATTAGGGTGAACATTAATCATTTTAAGATCTTTGTTGTCGCTGCTAGATGTGGCACCTTTGTTTTTAGGAACATAAATAAACTTGCAATTCTTACTAGGAGGAGTCTTTTCAAAAAATTAAAGAAAGAAAAAGTGGAACCCAAATTATTAATAATTTCTTCCAACTTATCAATCCTAGCGGGACTTTGTTCCACCCTTTCATTAATTATTGGTTCTTTCTCCTTTAGCATCTTACGAGTAATCCCTACCTTTGATCCAAATTGAGTGACATGGTTATGAATCTTTTTATCCAAATTTTCAATATGCTCTATGGTAGGCATTTTCTTCTCAATAGCATCTAACATTTGCATAACATGTTCCAAAGTTAAAACGGTTTAATTAATAATGATAGGTGGTGATCCCACTAAATTTCCCATAGCATTGAAAGCATCCATAGGGTGACTACTCAAGAAATTCCCTTCGGTAATAGTACAAAGCACAAATCTATACCAAGTAGTAATGCCCACATAAAAATTACGAAGAAGAACGGTAGTGGATTTCTTACGAGTTGATCTATTATGAGCATCACAAATCCTATACCAAGCATCTTTTAAATCCCCCACCCCTTGCTTAAACTTGAGAACTTCATTTTAAGGGGTACACAAAACAAGAGAATAACTAGCCATAACGATAAAGTGGGCAAGCAAACGAACAAGAAAGCACGCAAAAAGGTAAATGGAAAATATTGTTGTAATTTTTGTGAAAACTTTTTAGAAGTGGGGGAGATGAAAACGAGAGGCAAAGGCAAATAAAATAAAAGCAAGAAGATGAAATTTATGTGTAGGTACTTGATAGATGTTGATGATGTCTCCCCAGCAACGGCGCCAGAAATTCTTCCTGCTACTTGTGAGCTGCGTTGGGTTTTCCCTGAAGAGAAGGGGATGATGTAGTACATTAGAGATAAGTATTTCCCTTAGTTATGAAACCAATATTATCAATCCAGTAGGAGAATCACGCAACAACTAGATAATAGCACCTGCACACAAAATAACAAATCCTTGCACCCAATGAGAACAAGGGGTTGTCAATCCCTTGACGATAAATTGCAACATTAAATTGTATGGTGATAGATGGATAGATCAAACAAAAATACAAAATAAAATAAACAACGGAAAATTGCAGCAAGGTATTTTTAGGATTTTTAATATATGATAAAGTAGACCCGGGGGCCATAGTTTTCACTAGAGGCTTCTCTCTTGAAAATAGCATACGGTGGGTAAACAAACTACTATTGGGCAATTGATAGAAAAGCAAATAATCATGATGATATCCAAGGAAATGATCATGAATATAGGCATCACGTCTAAGACAAGTAGACCAAAACGATTCTGCATCTACTACTATTACTCCACACTGTTGGGGAACGAAGCATGAAAATCAAAAAAAGTCCTACGAACACCCAAGATCTAATATAGGAGATGTATAGCAACAAGAGGGGAGTGGTGTCTACATACCCTTGAAGACCGAAAGTGTTAGCGATCTAGAGATCGTGGTTGGCGTAGTCGTACTCGCGTCGCAATCAAATCCGATCCAAGTACCGCACGTGCGGCACCTCTGAGTTTAGCACACGTACGGCTCGGCGGCGTCATCTCCTTCTTGATCCAGCAAGTGAGGGAGAGGAGGTAGATGAGATCTGAACCAACACAATGGTGTGGTGGTGGTGGTGGTGGTGGTGGCACCGGAACTCTGACAGGGCTTCGCCAAGCGTTGACGGAACATGGAGGAGGAGTAATGGGAGGGAGACGGGGCAAACACGGAAGGGTTGGCTGCCCCTTGTGCCTCCCCACTATATATAGGGGCGAGGGAGGGGCATGGAAGCCCTAGCCCCCTTCCCAAGGCAGGGGCGGCGGCCAAGGGGGGAGGAGTGCCCTCCAAGCCAAGTGGAAGCCCTCTCCCTTAGGGTTTCCCCTCCCCCATGCGCATGGGCCTCGTAGGGGCTGGTGCCCCTGGGCCATTAAGGCCAGGGCACCCCCCTACAGCCCATGCTACTATATGGGATGTGGTGTAACCCTCCGAGGACTTCCGGACCCCTCTGGAACCCTCCAGAACCATCCGGTGGCTTCCCGGTACAATACCAAAAAAACCAGACTTTTTCCCGGAACCCCGTCACCAACTTTCCATATATAAATCTTTACCTCAAAACAATTCTGGAGCTCCTCGTGATGTCCCGGATCCCATCTGGGACTCCGAACAACCTTCAGATTTCCACTATTAATATCTCAATACTACCCTAGCACTGTCGAACGTTAAGCGTGCGACCCTACGGGTTCGGGAACATGCAGACATGACCGAGACTCCTCTCCAATCAATAATCAATAGTGGGACTTGGATGCCCATATTGATTCCTACATATTCAACAAAGATCTTTATCGGTTGAACTACGATGTCAAGGATTCAGCCAATCCCGTATGCAATTCCTTTTGTCCGGCGATATGTTACTTGTCCGAGATTCGATCGTTGGTATCTCCATACCTAGTTCAGTCTCATTACCGACAAGTCTCTTTACTCGTTCTGTAATACAAGATCCCGTGACTAAACTCATTAGTCACATGAAGCTTCTTATGATGTTCTATTACCAAGAGATCCCAGAGATATCTCTCCATCACACGGAGCGACAAATCCCAGTCTCGATCCATGCAACCCAACAGACACCTTCAGAGATACCTGTAGAGCACCTTTATGATCACCCAGTTATGAAGTGACGTTTGATTGCACATAAGGCATTCTTTCGGTATCCAGGAGTGGCATGATCTCATCGTCTAAGGAATTGATATTTGACATGAAGAAAGCTATAGCAAATAACTAAAGGATCTGATGCTAAGCTTACGGTTGGGTCTGTCCATCACATCATTCTCCTAATGATGTGATCCCATTATCAAATGACAACTCATGTCCATGGTTAGGAAGCCATAACCATCTTTGATCAACGAGCTAGTCTGGTAGAGGCTTACTAGGGACACGGTGTAGTTTATATATTCACACATGTATTTAAGTTTCTGGTCAATACAATTCTAGCATGAATAATAAACATTTATCATGTACGGGAAATATGATAATAACCAATTTATTATTGCCTCTAGGGCATATTTCCAACACAAACATCGACCGCTATCCAACATGCATCTAGAGTATTAAGTTCATAAAGAACGGAGTAATGCCTTAAGCAAGATGACATGATGTAGACAAAGTAAACTCATGCATGAATAAACCCCATCTTTTTACCGTTAATAGCAACAATACATATGTGTCATGTCCCCTTCTGTCACTGGGATTGAGCACCGCAAGATCGAACCCATCACAAAGCACCTCTCCCATTGCAAGATAAATCAATCTAGTTGGCCAACCCAAATAAATAGATCGGAGAGAAATACAAAGCTATAACAATCATGCATAAAAGAGTTCAGAGAAAACTCAAATAATATTCATGGATAATCTGATCATAAACTCACAATTCAATGGATCCCAATAAACACATAGCAAAAAGTAATTACCTCGGATAGAACTCCAAGAACATCAAGGAGAACATTTTATTGAAGATCAAATAGAGAGAAGAGGCCATCTAGCTACTAACTATGGACCCGTAGGTCTGTGCTAAACTACTCACGCATCATCGAAAGGGAAGCAAGGATGATGTAGAGCCCCTTCGTGATTGATTCCCCCTCCGGCGGAGTATCGGAAAAGGTCCCCAAATGGGATCTCTCTAGAACAGAGGTTTGCAGCGGCGGAAAAAGTATTTCATGGACTCCTCTATCGGTTTCCTGATTTTAGAGAATTTATAGACGTGGAGTTAGGTCAAACAAAGCCATGTGGGCCCCATGGTCCACCAGGGCACGCCCTACCCCCTGGGCACGCCCTGGTGCCTCGTGGGCCACTTCTCCATCTTCTTGTCCCCTCTCGAAGCTTCCAGGATCTCTTATGTCCAGAAAAAATCTCCAAAAAGTTGCGTGGCATTTGGATTTCGTTTGGTACTAATATTCTGAAAAACAAAAACCACGCAAAAAAAGCAATAGGCACTGGGCACTAAGTTAATAGGTTAGTCCAAAAAAAATGATATATAATTGCTTGTAAGTGTATATAAAACATCCAAAATTGATACTACAATAACATGGAACAATAAAAAATTATAGATACATTGGAGACGTATCAGGGTGCTGTGCGCCAATTTAGGCAGTGGGAGATTGACCTACTCGGCTCCACTAAGAGAGCGAGAGAAGAGATAAATACACTGGCGGTTAGTGTATTTGAAGCAAAAAGCGTAATATGGTAACCGGACTTCAGAATACGCTCATTACGGCCACTACATACATTTTGTGCTGATTATACGGGCACTTGCTCACCGTTCAGCATTGGATTGCACTCTGTTGACCAGCCAAATAGTCTGCGTGGCACTATGTTGACTGGTTAAATTGGCCACATTCCTTGTGGGTCCCACCTGTCAGCTCGCAGAGGAAAAAATTGAGAAAAACACAAATTTACGCAGGCGCGAGAAGACTCCAACCCGTGCGCGGGAACCACCTGGTTTTGTATGTGTGTGTCAGGGCCTGATGTGTGCGCATGCACGTGTAGGTTGAGCACTTGAGCGTGAGCGTGTGTGTTGGTCGTGTGGTGTGTGCATGCATTCGTGCGTGTGTGCGTGTGAGTGTTGCGTGCGTGCATGTGTGCGTGTGAGTGTTGCGTGTGTGCATGTGTGTGTGTCAGTGTTGCATGCATGCAGTTCATGTGCATGTGTGCGTGTGTGTATAATCACCACACTAGCTCCTATGTATTAAAAGAGATGGCTCAGCATACCAATACAAGGCCACCTTGTCCGTTGTGCTTGCGGTCACGACTACGAATACCCACCGTCCAATATTTTTTATTGTTTGTTATACCCGCCGACAAGTGGGCCCTATGGTAGTGAGATAATGTGTGCTGATGATGCAACACTAGATGCACCACGTGGAGCGTTTAACTGGTCAACTAGTCGTGTCTTCAACAAATACAGAGCTTTACGGTGAGCCCGTGACTGTATAACAACCACAAGACGTAAATGGTGACCGTAATGAGTGGATACTGAAGTCCAATGAACGTATCGTGCTTTCGCTTCAAACACAGTGATAGTCGGTGTATATCTCGCGAGAGGAAGATGAAACATGCGTGAATGTGCTAGGGGCATACTTTTAGAGGGCCTAGAGATAGTTTGTGTGCGTACGTGAAAGGGGTGTAGAGGGGGTGCGATGGAGAGAAATGCTCTTCTTTTCTCTTTATTATGACTAACTTTATATATAGTATAAAAATATAAAAAATCACAATGCGGAATAATTATCATTGAGTGCACCATGCAAATTAACTTTCATACTCCATATAACTTTGTAATATTGTATATATGTAGATTTCCTAAAATAAAATTTTGGCCACACTTTGTGTAGTTATTATTCAAAAGGAATGTTGTATGCGAAATAAAAGTGAAGAGAGGGCTTTTTAGATCAATGGGGCACATGATAAGATGTAACATGTGTGAATGTGTAGTTGACATATTTGGCAGGGCCTAGAGAGGGTATGTGTACGTATTCGGGAGAGGCATGGATAGAGGGGCCGGGGGATGATGAGAGAGAGATAGCACGAGAAATGAGAGAGAGAGAGAGAGAAGAATAGGATGTCTCGACGAGAGATGCCCTTGAGTGTCCATACAAGGGAGAAGAGGATAGAGGCATGAGCAAAAATAGTATGTGCGGTGTGTGTGTTGGTATGTATGGGTGTGAGAAGATACTAAGGCCTAGGGGTAGAGGGTGTGTCACCGTGCGAGGTCTGGTGGGCCGAGGTGAAGCCCCTGGGTCAGTTCCGTCCTGCGCCACATTGGTCGGCCCGTGGTGCATTTCATAGAGACCCATGGAGGACTAGTCATACAAGATGTCGGTGTACTAGAATAGGGGTACCCTAGTACCCCGTACTTGTGCACGGGCAGTAGTAGCATCCCGCGGCCAGGCTTGCGGGAGGACAGCCAGAGAGAAGCTCAAGATTATTAAGCCATTCAAGGACAAAGTATACAAAGCAAGAGTTAAGGCCCCGGCAAGAGGAGCTTGCCGGGAGGGACAGCTGAGGCCCAGCCTGGGCATTGCTGAAGCAGAGTACTTGCCGCGGCAAGGTACTTGCCCCGGCAAGTCATTGGCTGCGGCAAGATAGCGGCTGCGGCAAGGTACTTGCCCCGGCAAGTTACCTTGCACGGCATACTATGGGTTGCGCCAAGCTGTCAGGTGCGACAAGGTCTTGCCATGGCAAGCGTTACTGTACCACTGTGCTACTGTGCTGCTCCGGTGCCTCTGCCAGCGTGGCGCTCTGGGTCCCTCCAAGCGTGCGTGGCAGGGCACTGTGTAGATGGCGGTGCACTGTAGCTAGCGGTGCAGGAGCAGGTGGGATAGGCTTTTCCCACGTCCAAGACGTCCGGGTACATGTACGTGGACAGCAAAGGCATGGGCATTTAATGCCCTTGTCCCCTGCCGTCAGTGGTAGGTAGGACATGTCATCCTGGTAATAGTGGCCTTACTGTAGCAACTTTCCACCTCTACCTTTACTGTTTGCCACCTGTTGGTGACCCATTTGTGCGTATAAAAGGAGGCCCATAGGCAACGTGAAAAGGGAGAGGAACTGGAAAAGGGAGAACTCTAGTATTGTATGCAGCTACTCGGTACTGTAGCGCTCCTGGAGCTAGAACAATCATACAGATAATAAACCAAAAAAAGCAGGAGTAGGGTTTTACGCATCCGTGCGGCCCGAACCTGGGTAAATCTCTCTCGTGCACTGTCGTGTTCTTCGCTAGATTTGCTCTTCGCGCGACCGTCTCTCCCTGCCGAACGTAAAGGGGTCCTTCTCTGGGTCCCATAGGTGATCGCGGATTCGTCCCCGACATCTTTGGCGCGCCAGGTAGGGGGCAGACAGGTTGTGTGAACCTAATCTAGCGATTTGCGCGCTAGTTTTTGGGCCATTCTCCGTCTTATGGCTCCAAAAAAGAAGACTTCAGCCATCGGTGCATCCACGTCCAACCCGCCTGCTCCCGTGCAGGAGGGTGCCGACGTGATTGCGGCTGCTGGGGGGACTAGAGAGCGAGAGCTCCTATTACCTCCACCTGTCCAAAGCCGGGCCAGCAACGCCAATCTTGGCGCTGCTGGGTCTGGGAACGCAGCGCTGCTCGCTGCTGCTGGCCCTGCGAGCTCCAGAAATGGTGCTGCGCGTTCTGGAACGCCTGCGCCGGTTCAGACGCCGTGGCCTTCGCAAGAAGCCCGTGACAGGCAGCGTCCTGACGCCCCAGGTGCCAGGCGCTCCCTGGATAATGAACTTGCGCATCAATCTCGAGATGCGCGGGGTCACCATACGCAACAACACGTTGGCGGGGTCGAGGTGCGGTCGCCTGGGAGTGGAGATGCTTCTTCTAACACCGTTAGGAGTAAGAGCATCCCGCAGTCCTCACGCCACTCGATACCTCCCTCACCAGCAGAAGTGTTGGCGCGTGCGCAGCTGCTCCTGAACTTCCCTCCACCAGCAGATAAGCTTGACGAGTGGAGGGAAACCATTCAGAGCCTTCTCAGCTTCGCTGATGCCGACCCGGTGCGCGCGGCCGACAAGAGAACTGGTGACGATGCTGTCACCAACAAGAACGGCGAGCGGGCAACAACCGTACACTCCCCACCCAGACGGCCTCGGTCGCCGACACGTCGAAACGACGCCCGTGGCGATGATTCCACGGCGTCGTCTGACCCGCGAGCTCGTCGTGACTAGTGCCTCGTTCTTCAGGAACGCAGAGGAGAAGACGCTCATACCACTATCGAGCGAAGGAGAGAAGCGCATCGTCAGTCCGACAGACGCGCAGGGCCCGCTGTTGACATGCATGCGCCAGGGGATCCTGGCGACTTGCCGTAAGCGGTAAGTTGTCCAGCATTCACCCGTGAGCTGCGGCAGGTCCAGTGGCCCAATCGCAAGGCTTTCAAGCCTGACGTGCCGGAGAAGTATGATGGCAAGACACACCCGTCGGAGTTCCTCAGCATTTACACCATTGCGGTGCAAGCTGCCGGGGGACGAGACGACAAGATTCTTGCTAACTACTTCCCGCTCGTGTTAAAGCGCAATGTCGTCTCATGGCTCATGCACTTGCCGGAGAACTCCATTTCTTCATGGGCGGACCTGTGCCATCAGTTTGTTGGTGCCTTTACTGGCGGTCATCAACCTCATGGCCAGGAGAGTGATCTTCATCTCATCCCCCAGAAGGAAGGAGAGCCCCTGCGTAAATACATTCAAAGGTTCAGCCGCGTACAGTACAACATCCCAGATGTTCACCCCGCTGCGGTTATTAGCGCGTTCCATCAGAACATGCGTAACCGCAAGATGCGGGAGGAAATGGCGATGACCAAGGTCAGAGACATTGGCCAGCTATATGCTCTCGCCGACAAGTGTGCGCGCACTGAAGAGGGAAGGAAACTTCCCGGTGAAGGTGTTGGCGCAGGGGGGAGCTCTGACAGCGAAGGTACCGCCCCGGCAAAGAAGGGCCGGCGGCGGAACAACAGGAAGAAAAAGGGCAAAGCTGTGCTTGCCGTCGAGCAGTCCAGCGGCAACGGCAGCGCCGACAAGGTCAAAGTCGAGGGCTCCGGCAAGGAGATTGCCGCGTGCGCCAACTGTCAGGCCTTGGCGGCTGCCGACAAGCAGGACGGCTCCGACAAGCAATATTGCAAGATCCACCGCACCAAGGGACACGATCTCCAGAACTGTCGACGAGTCGAGCAGCTTGTCGAACAGCAGAAAGCTGAGTATGAGAGGCGCGACAAGGAGAAGGCCCCAGAAGGTGCTGGCGGGTCCGGCAAGAAGCGCACTGCCCGAGGAGGGCGTCTCGGCAAGGCCAAGCAGCAGCAGAGAGACAGGCCTCCTCGTGGCCGCGACAAAGATGATGATGATGATGATCTAGATGATGAAGAATCCAGTGAGCACGAATTTCAGAAAGCCGCAGAAGTCTTGTGTGTTGACGGTGGTGCTTCGTTGCATTCTTCTCACCGCCAACTTAAATAGGGGGCGCGAGAGATCAATGCGGCGGAACCATCTGTTGACGCCAGAAAGCTTCTGAAGTGGTCCGACACGCCTATCGTCTTTGACATTGAGGACCACCCTGACCGCACAACGGCGGTCGGGTGCTTGCCGATGTTGGTTTCACCAACGATCCGCAACCTCAAGGTCACGAAGATGTTAGTTGACGGTGGGGCCGGCTTGAATCTGATTTTGCCCGCTGTGCTCCGGAAACTTCAAATCTCTGACGGCGAGCTTGAGGAAACTGGTACTTTCCAAGGAGTCAATCCAGGAAGGAGTAAGCCAAAAGGGAAGATCACGCTGCCAGTGACATTTGGCGGCGAGCTGAACTACCGGACCGAGAAGGTCACCTTTGATGTTGCCGATATTCCATTGCCTTATAATGGGATACTTGGCCGTCCAGCGCTCGCCAAGTTCATGGCAGCCTCTCATTATGCCTACAACGTGTTGAAGATGCCAGGTCCAATAGGTGTTATCACAGTTCCCTGCGACAAGAAGGATGCGCTTATTTGCGCCGACAAGATCTACCGGGAAGCAGCTGCCGCAACTGCCGCCAAGGCACTTGCCGCTGAAGCTCTCGGGCGGGAGAACAAGAGGAAGTCCGGCAAGAGCTCCTGTGCCCACTCCGGCAAGCGCACCTCTTCGGAGTGCTGCGCTGCCGTCGAGGACGCACCAGAGAGCTCCACCGGCAAGTGTAAGAAGAACAAAGCCGCTCCGCCGGCGACAAAGAAGGTGCCCGCCAAGGAGGATGGCACTGGTGGTTCCTTCACCATCAGTGCCACACTTGACAACAAATAGGAAAACGCGCTCGTTGCTTTCCTGCGGGCGAATGTCGACGTATTTGCATGGCAACCGTCCGACATCCCCGGTGTTCCCAGGAAAGTAATTGAGCACCACCTTGCCGTTTGTCCCCACGCGAGGCCCGTCAAACAGAAAGCCAGAAAGCAAGCTGTGGAGCGGCAAGAGTTTATTGCGGAAGAAATCAAGAAGTTGGAAGCAGCAGGCCTCGTTAGAGGAGTGTTCCATCCTACGTGGTTGGCCAATCCTGTTGTCGTGCGCAAAGCGAATGGAAAATGGAGGCTTTGTATTGATTTCACTGATGTCAATAAAGCTTGTCCCAAAGACCCATTTCCTTTGCCCCGCATAGACCAGATTGTTGACTCCACGGCAGGATGTGATTTGCTTTCATTTCTTGACGCATATTCAGGGTATCATCAAATCTTCATGGCTGAGGAAGATGAGGAAAAGACCGCATTTATCACACCCTGTGGCACATACTGTTTCGTACGTATGCCATTTGGTTTGAAAAATGCTGGTTCGACATTTGCAAGAGCCGTCCAGATTGCTTTTGAGCCTCAGCTGCACAGAAATGTGGAAGCCTATATGGATGATATAGTGGTCAAAAGCAAAGACAGGGCTACTTTGGTTCAAGATCTAGAAGAAACTTTTGTAAATCTGTGCAAGATCAACCTGAAGCTCAACCCCGAGAAGTGCGTGTTTGGAGTTCCCTCCGGCAAGCTTCTCGGGTTCTTTGTGTCTCAACGTGGAATTGAAGCCAATCCTGACAAGATCAAAGCCATTGAGCAAATTGAAGCACCGAAGCGCGTCAAGGATGTACGACGACTTGCCGGCTGTGTTGCTGCCCTCAGTAGGTTTATCTCCAAGTCAGCTGAGCGCGCCCTGCCATTTTTCAAAATCTTAAAAAAGGCAGGTCCATTGAAATGGACTCCGGAGGCGGAGGCAGCGCTGCAAGACTTGAAGAGATACCTCTCCTCTCCTCCAATACTTGTCGCGCCTAAACCACAAGAGAAGTTGTTGCTGTATCTAGCGGCAACCAATCAAGTGGTTAGTGCTGCGCTGGTAGCGAAGAGAGAGGTGGATGAGGAGGCAGTAACTGCGGCAAGCACGACTAGCGACAAGCTGGGGGCAACAAGTTTTGCTGCCGACAAGGATTCGTATGCGCAGTCAGGCGAAGTGATACAAAAGAAGAAAATGGTGCGGCGCCCGGTCTACTTTGTGAGCTCTCTTCTGCAGGGAGCTAGGTCAAGGTATTCTGGTGTGCAGAAGCTGCTTTTCGGCCTTCTCATGGCCTCGAGAAAGCTGCGCCATTACTTTCAAGCACATGAAGTTACCGTCGTCACTCGCTTCCCGCTGAAAAGGATTTTGCAAAATCCAGAAGCGACGGGCAGGATTGTCGAGTGGGCGTTGGAGTTGTCAAGCTTTGGTCTCAAGTTTGAGAGTACATCAACCATACAGAGCCGAGTTTTGGCAGAGTTTGTCGCAGAATGGACACCAACGCCAGACGAAGAAATCCCAGAGATGACTCTCCCCGGCAAGGAGACAAGCAAAGAGTGGCTTATGTACTTTGATGGTGCCTTTTCGCTGCAAGGCGCCGGTGCTGGCGTACTGCTTGTCGCACCCACCGGAAAGCACCTCAAGTACGTGGTCCAAATGCACTTTCCCAAGGAACAGGCGACAAACAATACTGCAGAATATGAGGGGTTGCTTGCCGGTCTCAGGATCGCGGCAGACCTTGGGATCAAGAAGCTTATTGTCAGGGGAGATTCGCAGCTTGTCGTCAGGCAAGTGAACAAGAAATACCAATGCCCATTGATGGAAGCTTATGTAGATGAGGTGAGGAAGTTGGAAGAACGCTTTGACGGCCTACAAATGGAGCACGTCCCACGTGCTGAGAATGATATTGCCGATGGTTTGTCAAAGCGCGCCGCACTCAAATTGCCTGTGGAGCCAGGCACTTTTGTGCTCCAACTAACTCAGCCATCCGTGACGCCATCAGTAGGGCAAGGCAGGAAGAGGAAGTTGGCTTCTGGCGACTACTTCCCGGCAGAGCTCTCCGAAGCCGCCGGCAAGAAGGCTGCCAAAGCCAGCGCCAAAGATGCAGAGGGGCAACTTGCTCCGACAAGGCCTCACGCTCTTGTTGTTGAAGCGGGTGCTCCTAGGCTAGAGGCAAAGGGGCAACTTGCTCCGACAAGACTTCGGGTCCTTGTCGTTGAAGCAGGCGCTCCTGATCGAAGCGCTGCGGAGCAAGATGCTCCGACGAGGCCTTGGGCTTCCGTCGTTGAAGCAACTGCTCCCGACAAGCTTGTTGAAGGACAGCACGCTCCAGCAGGGCCCCAGGCTCTTGTCGTTGAGGCGGATGTTCCCGCCAAGCTCGTCGGGGAACGGCCGGCTCTGGTAGAGCGACGAGCTCTTGCCGTAGGGCCTAATGTTTCCGCAGCAGAAGAAATGCCTTTAGTCCTCGTTGTCGAGCCACAGGCTCCAGCGTGGGCGCAGCAGATCGTCCGTTTCCTTCAGACAGGAGAACTTCCCGAAGAGCAGGAAGAAGCGGAGAAAGTAGCCCGACGGTCCAATATGTATCAATTTGTCGATGACATGCTGTGCAGAAAAAGACCAAACGGTGTGAAATTGAAGTGTATTCCCCGGGAACAAGGACAGGAGCTGTTGGCGGAGATTCATGGAGGCATATGTGGTCACCACATAGGGTCAAGAGCCCTTGTTGGAAAGGCTTTCCGGCAAGGTTTCTTTTGGCCCACCGCCCTCCAGGATGCAACTGCACTAGTAACCAAGTGTGAAGCGTGCCAGTTTCATTCCAAGCAGATTCATCAGCCAGCTCAAGCTCTCCAGACAATCCCTCTCTCCTGGCCATTTTCGGCCTGGGGGCTCGACATCCTCGGCCCCTTTCCCCGTGCCACCGGGGGCTTCGAGTACTTGTATGTGGCCATCGACAAGTTTACGAAGTGGCCAGAAGTGGAAGCAGTGAGGAAGGTGACAACACAATCAGCCATCAAGTTCTTCAAGGGAATTGTTTGTCGCTTTGGTGTTCCTAACAGGATCATCACCGACAATGGTACCCAGTTCACGAGCCACGCCTTCATGCAGTATGTCGAAGACCTTGGCGCCAAGGTCTGTTTCGCTTCTGTTGCTCACCCCCGAAGCAACAGTCAAGCTGAAAGGGCAAATGCTGAAGTGCTGCGTGGGCTCAAGACGAGAACTTTCGACAGGCTGCGCAAGTGCGGCAAAAACTGGATCGAGGAGCTGCCAGTGGTTCTTTGGTCGATCAGGACGACGCCAAATCGAGCTACTGGCCAGACGCCTTTTGCTCTAGTTTATGGAGCAGAGGCAGTTCTCCCCACGGAACTCGTATATGGGTCACCTCGAGTGCTTGCTTACGATGAGCTTGAGCAAGAGCAACTGCGGCAAGATGACGCTGTGCTCCTCAAGGAGGATCGTCTTCAGGCTGCTGTGAGAGCTGCTCGCTACCAGCAAGCTTTGCGTTGCTACCATAGCCGCAAGTTAATGCCAGAAGTCTCGAGGAAGGCGACCTTGTTCTTCGGCGTGTTCAGTCGGCCAAGAATTCAAACAAGTTGACGCCGAAGTGGGAAGACCCTTATCGGGTGAAACGAGTCACCAGGCCCGGCGCTGTCCGCCTGGAGACCGGGGATGGCATTCCAGTGATCAATTCCTGGAACATTGAGCATCTCCGTAAGTTTTTTCCATAAGGCGCGGTTGCCGGGCCCTTCCCCGGCAACCACCTTTTGTACAATTCTTGCCGCTGTTGCATGTAATCCTTTGTACAAAGCCAGGCGCACACCCTGTGCATAAATAAAGCTTTTGTATTTCGTAGTTTTTGACGATTTCATGTTTACTTTTATTTTGCATGATTATCTGACATACTGTGCAGTACAGCCTCCCCGGTAAGCATTAATGAGCCGCCAAGCTCCTATATCTTTATTTTCTCTTCTTTCTTTTTCTCAAAAAGACAGAAGCTTCCCTCGCGCACAAGTTTGCCGGGGGGGATGGGATAATGATATGGACCAGGCGTCGTTCAAAGAAACTTTGCCTTGCCGGGTAGAAGGCAGCGGCAAGCAGTGACAAGACCTTGCCGCGGAGAGATCAGCGACAAAGCTAAGTGCCAAAGTTTGAATAACCAAATTCTTTTTTATTTTCAAGGTTATTTTCCTTGAACGATACTACTCTTTGTATGGAAAACCTGTGCGCGACGGAACCTAAGCGTAATCGGTCGCGCCCTCACCTTGTTTCGAGTCCGCTCAACAACCTAAGTGGCCGCACTGAGCGCGACAAGGTTGCTTGCCGGCAGCGGCACCGCCAGCAGGCTGCTGGAGTCCCGCACCCAGCGCTCGCGGCGATGGTGCGCGCACCGGCAAGTTTCCTATAAGCGTAGGGCAAGTACACACAAAGAAAGAAATTGCTCAAGGGAGATGACATGCATTAACGTCAAAATATTGCATGTTATATTACAAGATAAGTTGCCGCGGCTTAAACAGATTGTTCTTTAACATGTCTAGCGGCGGCAAGGAGGGAGAAGAATGGGCTCTCTAATTACGGTGCTCGCCTTCGACTCTCTGGATTTGGTCCACCCTCTCCACGATGGGCGCGACAAGGTCCTCTAGTGGCGCGGGGTCGTATCCCTTCGGCAAGCTTTTGAAGATGTTGCTGAAGTCGACGCCCGGGTTTCTGTATGCTATCTTCACCAACAACCTCCGGAGAACTCCCCGGCAAAGCCTGCGTGACTCGTCGGCCAGTTGAGCCTTGTGATTGACTTGGAGCTGTTGGAGTGCTTCTACTACTCCGTCGAAGAACTCGGCTAGCTTGATGCTAGTTTGCGTGTTCTTGTCGGTGGAGTACCCGAAGTCCGGCACCTTCAGGGCAGTCAGCTCCTTGTCGATGTCCTCGGCTGCGCTGGCAAGCCTGTCTGTGAAGATCCCCACGTTATCCCTGAACTTCTTGTGGGTTGCAATAGCGTCTTGAAGCAGACCCTTTTCCTTCTGGAGCTCTGCCATTAGAAGCCCTTCGCGCTTTCCGGTGGTGTCGAGCGTCTCCTTCAGCGTGGTCAGTTTCAGCTTCAGGTCTGCTCTGGAGTCATTGGCGGCGGCAAGCAGATTGTTCTTCTTGGCTATGGTAACTTGCATCTCCGCCAAAGTGTGGGTCACCTTTGCCCTCTCACTTTCAAGCGTTGAGAGCTTGTCACCGTTTGCCTTGAGGGCGGCCTCTAGTCTTGCCACTTTCTCCTCCGTTTCCTTCCTGTTCACTTCTGCAGCAGCGACAGCGTTGGTGGCCTCCACCAACTTGCTGGCGTACTCTTAGGCCAAGGCTTCGATTTCCTTCTGGTGTTTTTGTGCCTGCCCCTGGGTCCGCTCTGCGACAAGTCTTGCCACCTCCTCGTCTTTCTGTCGGAGGGTTTCGGCAAGTTTCCTCTTGCGCTCGGCAAGTTCTTCTTCGTGGGCATCAAGGTCTACTTTCCGCTGGTTCAGATCACCGGCCCGAGCAGACAACTCCTTGGCGGTCTCCTCCTGTTTTTGTTCAATGTCTTGCTTCATCAGGAGGAGGGCCTGCCATTCTTCGGCCAGCTGTGCCCGCTTGGCCTCTAACGCATTAAGAGATCGCGCGCGGACATCCGCCAAGATCTCCGCGCGCCTCAACATGTCAGCTTCGGCCTTCTCGATGAGCGCCTCCCTGGAAGCTAGCCTCTCCCGTCGGGCGCGATGAAGATTCAGCAGCTTTTGGAGCAGTTGCTCCTCTTCAGACGTGCTGTTGCTGCTGGCGCCTGGCGCATCCACAAGCTGGAGCCCGGCAGCGGCAAGGATCTCCTCGTCCACAACATCCTCCTCGGTTGACGCTCTGGAGCCCACCGTCCAGGGGAGGCTGACGTAGACGTTCTTGCCGACCCGGATGTATTTGCTTGGCGGAGGCGAGTTGGGCGCTGCCGCCTCGTCAGTGGTTGAGGGACCCGTGGTCGGAGTAGCGCCTGGCGCTCCTGTGGCCTCAGGGCCGTCAGTACGACCACCGGCTCCCTCGCCGGCCTCCTCAGCAGCCTTCTGGGCGGCCTCAGCTTCAGCAGCCTTGGCGGCTTCATCGGTGGGCGCCTTGGCGGTATTATCCTCGGTGGCCTTGCCGGCCTCTTCGGCAGCCCTGGCAGCTTCTTCGTCGGCGAGCTTGTCGGCTGCCAGCTTGTCGGCCTTGGCAGCGGCGGCCTTGGCGGCCTCGTCGTCGACGGCCCCTGCGGTGTTCTCCTCGGCAGAAGAGTCAATGTTCATTAGCTCCACCGAGGCGGGCTCTGCCAACCCGAGAAGTAAGGCAAAAAGAGCTTCAGGAAGAAATTCAAGAAGACAAAAGAAAGAAAGCAGAAAGAGTTTTGCAGCAAGTGGGTTTACCCGTGTTGAGCTCAAGAGCGGTGGGCTCCCCTCCCCCGTCAACGTTTGTCATTGGGGTGGGGTCGCCAGCGCTGGTGCTTGGCACTTCGGCGCTTGCCGGCTCCTCTTCGTGGCTCGGCTCGCTAGTGGGAACCCTTACCGGAGATCTTCTCCTTGGCGGTGTGGTCGAGGGGGGTGGTACTTCTGGAGCACCTTCAGATGGCTCCACTTGCTGCTCCTCTCCTACACGCCCAAAGATGTCAGTAACAAAATGCTTGTTCCTCAGCGACCGCCAGCGAAAGGTAGTTGAAATACTTACGCTGGGGGCTGCGCTGGGGGCTGCAACGAGGGCTGGGCTCCGAGCTGGTCGGGACGGTCTCGGACGCTCTCCCGGTGGTTGCCGTGGGCTCATCTTCAACGACCACCACGGTCTTGCTCGTCGAGACCTTAGCTCTCTTCCTTGTCCTCTCCGCCAAAGTTTCCTCCCTGCGGAAGCAAGGCCAGAGCGCGGCAAGTGAGGACAGAAACAAAATCTTACAAAGATTGAGAGTTGCGGCAAGGGAACTTACTCTTCCTCGTCGTCCTCTTTGCTGAGAGCGGAAAAATCAAAGTCCGCCTCCGTGTGAGGAGGGGGAGGAGGGGGAGCTGGGCTCCTTGGCCGCTTGGCGGGGGTAGTAGCAGCAGTCTTTGATGACCCTGCTCCGGTTGCCGGGGCCGCGTGAGACACTCCCGCAGCACCAGCCCTTGCCGCGGTCGAGCGCGTTGAACAGCGCTCCGGCGGTTGTTGAACCTCTTGCCGCTCAGCCACTTTGCCAAGCCTGCGAAGGCGTTTCCTCCTCAGAGGGGCTGGGGACTCTGACTGCGGTGGGCTTTCGGTGCCCTCCTCGGAAGAGGAGCCCTCATCCTCCGAGCTGCCTGACTCGTCGGCAGGCTGGCTTGGCCCGACATCCTTGCCGGGTCCGGCGAGCTCGCCCTTCCCGGCAAGCATCCCCTGCTCGGCAAGGCTCTCCTTTTGTGCCTCGTCGAGCTCCGCCAAAGTATAACCAAAATCGCCAGCTTCCCTGGCGAGCCTGTCCTCCTCCACTCTTCGAGCAATGAATTCTATTTCTTGCTCAGTGGTGTTGCGGACGAGCCACTCTTCCACCCGGACCTGCTTTTCGACCGTGGAGTCAAAGAATCGCCGCACGTCTTCTTCGAGCGGCACGTCCCAAGTTGCTTCAACGCTGTGCGCATTGCAGAGCGGCATCATAGCGATGATTGCACTCAATGCGGAGTTGTTGCAAAGGGGCACGATGTGCTTCGGCAGCGTGAACGCCTTGTCGCGCTTTTCTGGATCTGTCTCTTGCTTGAACAGTTCTCGCATGAAAAAGTCGTGCTGCAGAACTGTGAAGTTGTTGATCAGTCCAGGGCGCAGCCGCATGATATCGGCTGGGTTCTTCCAATCAGAGGCCGGCCTTCCTCTCTGCTGCAGAGGAGCAATGCGGCGGCGGAGGAAGTCTGCGCCAACCATCCCTATGGTGAGCCCGGCCTCCCTGAGCCGTATGATCCTGGCAGCGGCAATCTCCAGCTTTTTGTCCTGGGGATCCAGATCGCTCCAGTCTGTGCCACGCGCTGCTGCGGTCTTGCGAAGCTCACAGTATGGTGGCGGCTCGTCGTCAATGATCCAACACCATTCAGACCGGATTTCTCCCCATCTTGGGCGGAGATCCCCCTTCAGATAATGCTCCTTGGCGCCCAATCTTGAAACGAACGAGACGCCAACAGTGAGAGGCTCCCCCTTTTCAGCACGGGGAGTGAAGTAATGCCTGAACAGCGTGGTGTTGGGTGCGACGCCGACGAAGTTCTCGCACAGATGCGCAAATATTGCCATGGTGGATACGGCATTCGGTGTGAGATCCAGCAGACGGAGGTTGAAGGTGTACATGACGTCGCTGAAGAAATCCAAGTACGGTGGGCAGAGCCCGCACCAAAACTAGCAAGCGAAGAAGGGGTACTTGCTCACTTCGCTCTCGTCGGTGGCTGGGCGGACGCGGGTGGCCGGATGCGCCTTGGTCCTCGCGGCCCACATGCCTTGGAACTTGGCCTTCAGATCCGCCCCCGTGAGCGTCGGAGCGAAGAGCGCGTACTTCTGCCTCTTCATCTGTGCCTGGGTCTTTGTCCTTGAGGACTTCCCCATCTTCCCCTTTTCTCCTTTGGGAGGCATGGCGAAGGCGGAGCTGAGGACCGAGGGAGATGCGGACGCGCGCGGTGGCGGAGGATTGGGAAACCGCTTTGTTTTGGAGCGGAGGAAGAAGAAGGCGGAGATTTGGAGATCGAGAATGGTGAGAGGGGTGTGTGAATGCTTCTGCAGGTCCCTCCTTTTATGGGGAAAGATGCGGAACCATCCGCCCCTTCGTCATTCGAGATAACTGCGTACGCTTCCCACGCTCCGCATTCAACGCGCGACGCGTGGGAGAGCGTGCAATTAAACAGCATAGAGACGTTTCGGCTTATCCCAGCCACGCGTGCCCGTGCACTGTTTGGGCCCGGCCCAACAACGCCCGGCACCGTGTGTGGCCCAGGCCCGGGGGCTCCTGTCGGTGTACTAGAATAGGGGTACCCTAGTACCTCGTACTTGTGCACGGGCAGTAGTAGCATCCCGCGGCCAGGCTTGCGGGAGGACAGCCAGAGAGAAGCTCAAGATTATTAAGCCATTCAAGGACAAAGTATACAAAGCAAGAGTTAAGGCCCCGGCAAGAGGAGCTTGCCGGGAGGGACAGCTGAGGCCTAGCCTGGGCATTGCTGAAGCAGAGTACTTGCCGCGGCAAGGTACTTGCCCCGGCAAGTCATTGGCTGCGGCAAGGTATTGGCTGCGGCAAGATAGCGGCTGCGGCAAGGTACTTGCCCCGGCAAGTTACCTTGCACGGCATACTATGGGTTGCACCAAGCTGTCAGGTGCGGCAAGGTCTTGCCGCGGCAAGCGTTACTGTACCACTGTGCTACTGTGCTGCTCCGGTGCCTCTGCCAGCGTGGCGCTCTGGGTCCCTCCAAGCGTGCGTGGCAGGGCACTGTGTAGACGGCGGTGCACTGTAGCTAGCGGTGCAGGAGCAGGTGGGATAGGCTTTTCCCACGTCCAAGACGTCCGGGTACATGTATGTGGACAGCAAAGGCATGGGCATTTAATGCCCTTGTCCCCTGCCGTCAGTGGTAGGTAGGACATGTCATCCTGGTAATAGTGGCCTTACTGTAGCAACTTTCCACCTCTACCTTTACTGTTTGCCACCTGTTGGTGACCCCTTTGTGCGTATAAAAGGAGGCCCATAGGCAACGTGAAAAGGGAGAGGAACTGGAAAAGGGAGAACTCCAGTATTGTACGCAGCTACTCGGTACTGTAGCGCTCCTGGAGCTAGAACAATCATACAGATAATAAACCAAAAAAAGCAGGAGTAGGGTTTTACGCATCCGTGCGGCCCGAACCTGGGTAAATCTCTCTCGTGCACTATCGTGTTCTTCGCTAGATTTGCTCTTCGCGCGACCGTCTCTCCCTGCCGAACGTAAAGGGGTCCTTCTCTGGGTCCCATAGGTGATCGCGGATTCGTCCCCGACACAAGACAAAGATACCAGAGCCTTGAAGGACTTTGTGTCCACTAACAAAGCCGGCTAGGATTTGTAACCCTAGGTCCTAGGTATGTAAAAGCCCGGGGCCTAGTTCTTCGATAGTATACACAATAGCCCTTGGTATCCACGTAGTGTAGTTTGTACGCACCATACTCACAAATATACATGATCGGGAGTACGGTATTTCCTGGATCGCAATAAGGGCCCGAACTAACACTAGTACAGAAAAGCCTAGCTATGGCGTGCCAAACAGCCTTGGTGGCGTGGACACCCAGTGCCACCAATATGGCGCCATTGTTAAAAAATAGTTTTGGCATTGCACCCTACGCCAGCAGTATTTTGAACGGTAATGGTGTGCTACATGGACAACGCCAGCACTAATATTCATCAGTTGTGATGTTGCATGGTGTTGCTACGCCAATAATTTGATTTTCAAATTTGAAATAAAAGTTGTACAACAGCGATCGCAACCAAAATGATAGCATAATCAAGTTTAAGAACAGTAAATATATCAACTCTAAATAGACCCAATAACAACATTTAAGTTCAACAATGCACTTATTGATATAGCTCAACAAAGTAGGCAAAGTACCACACATGAATGTACAAGTTCAAATAAATAGAGGTGATAATAACATGACATCTTCCATGCATGCCAACTAGCTAACTAGGACATTTCGGCGGGCGGAGTCAGGGTCATAGTCCGGAGTAAGTGAATCATCGTCGCTGCCAGCAAGCCTGTAGTAGACCATGATCTCTTCACGATCGTAGTCGAGGTAGAACGTGACTCTCTCCCCAGGTTCCATGTCGTAAGCAGTTGCAAGGGTTTTCCAACCAAGGCAACCAAAATAGGTGCGGTTTGCTTCGTTGGTGACAAGACAATTGAATTGTTGGGCCGTCAGCATCTTCAAGAGGGTGCACTGGAATATGATGGTGGCATCTACTGGAACTCAAAACTTCTCTAAGAAGTCACGCCTTGCCCCGCAAGGGATGACCTGAGCAAAATTGAATTAAAGAACTAGCTAGTTAGACAATTTTGGGCACAAACGTATACATCACATATGAGAAACTCAATCAGAACATGTTGAACTTAAACATACGGTCCTAGCGAGGAAGTCACTTGGCAGATCTATGAAGAAATTCTTATCCCTTTGGCATCTCACTCAACCACATGTCTCACATGGGGCATCCATTTACTGCTTTCATCAAGTTGAGAAAATTAAGCATACATAACAGATGCATATAGATATAATGCAACATAAGCAGTTAGTACGAACTAGCGCTATCCGGCCATCTAGATATTAACACATACTTGTAATTAAACAGTTCTACAAACTATGCGTATTTTAAACATAAAACATGCATAAAGTTAAACATTTCACACGAAATAGGTAGCGTGCACTAAGCTAGCGGCCAGAGGGACCAGCCTCGTGGTCATGCCTAGTGGACCTACGATGATACCTCTACTTACCCTCCTCCTCACGCTCCAAGGCATCCCAGTCTATGGGATCCTCCTCCGCGCTCTTCCTGGCTGCATACTGAAGTAGCATCATCTTGTTGGTCTCCATGAGTTTCTCATCTCTCGCAAGCTCGCTCACCAATGGGTCCAAGAACTGCATCTCGGCCTGTTTGTTCTCCTTCTCCTCAACCCTAGTGCATATCCTCATGCCGTCCGGCGCGAGGAACTTCACGTACTCACGACACTCAGGGAAGTTCAGCGTCGCCCCTTCCTTAAAGAACTCTACCGCCATGGCATCATAGGCGCGCGCCGCTAACTCCGGGGTGTCCTAGTGGCCAAGCTCGTGGATGACATTGTCCTTCCTAATGGTGGTATAGTACTTATTTCCCTTTGGTCGCACACCACGAAACTTTGGAGCCATCTGTGAGGGTGCATATATAACTAACAAGTTAGTAAAAAAATGGGCATATTTACGATTACCTGCAAAACCTACAATATACAATGTAATAAAACGTACACTACAGCTACACTAAAATCATAGTCTACAACTACAGTAAATTCTTTCACTACAAGTACACTACATAGAACTACAATAAAAGTACACTAGCTAAAATCATATACTATAATTTTACACTAAATTTTTACACTACTCGATCTTACACACAAAATTCTACATTATTCTTACAATAAAAATTACAACTACACAAAATTCTTACACTATGAATTCTATAGTACTACTACTACACTAAGAATTCTACACTACAACTACACAAAAATCTACACTACTAATGTTACAATAAGAATTCTACACTACTAATGTTACAATAAGAATTCTACACTACTAATGTTACAACTAGAACTCACTGGCGGCGGGAGACAACGAGGGGGTGTTGCGGGGTGGAGATGACGGGGGCGGCAGGGTGGAGATGGAGGCGACGGCAACGGGGACGATGACGGGGGCGGCGGGCTGGAGGTGAATGCGACGATGACGGGGATGGCGGCGGTTATGGCAGAGATGGCGGGGGCGGCGGGGTGGAGACGGAGGCGACGGGGACGGCGAAGGGGGCGGCAGGTTGGACGCGGAGGCGACGGCGACGAGGACAGGGGCGGTGATGTCTACTATACAACTTGTTCGTGTAGACTCGTGTTGGGCCTCCAAGCGCAGAGTTTTGTAGGACAGTAGCAAATTCCCCTCAAGTGGATGACCTAAGGTTTATCAATCCGTGGGAGGCGTAGGAAGAAGTTGGTCTCTCTCAAACAACCCTGCAACCAAATAATAAAAAGTCTCTTGTGTCCCCAACACACCAAATACAATGACAAATTGTATAGGTGCCCTAGTTCGGCGAAGAGATGGTGATACAAATGTAATATGGATTGTAGATATTGATTTTTGTAATAGCAACAATAAAAAACAGCAAGGTAGCAATTGGTAAAACGGAGCACAAACGGTATTGCAATGCTTGAAAATGAGGCCTAGGGTCCGTACTTTCGCTAGTGTAATCTCTCAACAATGCTAATATAATTGGATCATATAACCACCCCTCACGTCCGATGAAGAATCACTCCAAAGTTCTTTTCTAGTAGAGAACATAAAAAGAAATTGTTTGTAGGGTACGAAACCACGTCAAACCTATTCTTTCCGATCAATCTATACTAGAGTTCGTACTAAAACAACACCAAGCTATTCTTTCCGATCGATCTAACCAAGAGTTCGTACTAAAATAACACCATATGATACACATCAACCAACTCTAATGTCACCTAGATACTCCAATGTCACCGCGAGTATCCGTGAGTTGATTATACTATATGCATCAAACAATTTCAGATTCATAATACTCAATCCAACACAAAGAACCTCAAAGAGTGCCCCAAGATTTCTACCGGAGAAATAAAGACGAGAACGTGCATCAACCCCTATGCATAGATTACCCCAATGTCACCTCGGGAATCCGCGAGTTGAGTGGCAAAACACATATCAAGTGAATCAATATGATACCCCATTGTCACCACGGGTATTCATAGCAAGACATACATCAAGTGTTCTCAAATCCATAAAAGTATTCAATCCAATAAAACTAAATCTCAAAGGGAAAACTCAATTCATCACAACAACATAGAGAGGGGAAAACACCATATGATCCAACTATATTAACAAAGCCCGCGATACATCAAGATCGTGACATCTCAAGAACACGAGAGAGAGAGAGAGAGATTAAATACATAGCTACTAGTACAAACCCTCAGCCCTGAGGGTGGACTACTCCCTCCTCATCATGGTGGCCACCGGGATGATGAAGATGGCCACCGGTGATGATTTCCCCCTCCGGCAGGGTGCCGGAACGGGGTCTAGATTGATTTTTCGTGGCTACAGAGGCTTGCGGCGGCGAAACTTGAAGGAAATATGCCCTAGAGGCAATAATAAAGTTGTTATTTTATATTTCCTTATTCATGATAAAGGTTTATTATTCATGCTAGAATTGTATTGATTGGAAACTTAAATACATGTGTGAATACATAAACAAATACCGTGCTCTAGTAAGCCTCTACTAGACTAGCTCATTGATCAAAGATGGTTATGGTTTCCTGACCATAGACATGTGTTTTCATTTGATAACGGGATCACATCGTTAGGAGAATGATGTGATGGACTAGACCCACCCGTTAGCTTAGCATATTGATCGTTCAGTTTTATTGCTATAGCTTTCTTCATGTCGAATACATATTCCTTCGACTATGAGATTATGCAACTTTCGAATACCGGAGGAATACCTTGTGTGCTATTAAACGTCACAACATAACTGGGTGATCATAAAGATGCTCTACAGGTATCTCCGAAGGTGTTTGTTGAGTTGGCATAGATCGAGATTAGGATTTGTCACTCCGAGTATCGGAGAGGTATCTCTGGGCCCTCTCGGTAATAAACATCATAAGCTTGCAAGCAAACGACTAAGGAGTTAGTCACGAGGTGATGTATTATGGAACGAGTAAAGAGACTTGCCGGTAACGAGATTGAACTAGGTATGAAGATACCGACGATCGAATCTCGGGCAAGTAACATACCGATGGACAAAGGGAATTACGTATGTTGTCATAACGGTTTGACCGATAAAGATCTTCGTAGAATATGTAGGAACCAATACGGGCATCCAGGTTCCACCATTGGTTTTTGACCGGAGAAGTGTCTTGGTCATGTCTACATAGTTCTCGAACCCGTAGGGTCCGCACGCTTAACGTTCAATGACGATAAAGTATTATATAAGTTATGTGATTTGGTGACCAGATGTTGTTCGAAGTCCCGTATGAGATCACGGACATGACGAGGAGTCTATAAATGGTCAAGAGGTAAAGATTGATATATAGGACGATGGTATTCGGACACCGGAAGTGTTTCGGGGGGTACCAGGTACTTATCGGGTCACCCGAAGGGGTTCCGGGCAACCCCGGCAAAAGATATGGCCCTTATGGGCCAAGAGGGGAAACGCACCCGCCACAAGGGGCTGGTGCGCCCCCCATATGGGCCGGCCTAAGGAGGAGAAGGAAAGGGGAGAAGAGAAAGGCAAGTGTGGATTAGGATTCCCACTTCCTTCTCTCTCCCCCCCTCTTTCCTTCCCCCTCCGACAAACATGGCAGGGGGGCGCGGCCAAGGGTAGGAGCCCAAGTAGGATTCAGACCTACTTGGGGCGCCCCTTGCCCTCTCCCCTCTCCCTCCCACCTATATATATGAGGAGGGGCGCCTAGCACACCCCAGACAATTGCCTAGTCGTGTGCGGCACCCCCCTCCACCGTTTACACCCCCGGTCATATTTTCGTAGTGCTTAGGCGAAGCCCTGCGAAGATCACTTCACCGTCACCGTCGCCACGCCGTCGTGCTGACAGAACTCATCTACTACCTTGACGTCTTGCTGGATCAAGAAGGCGAGGGACATCACCGAGCTGAACGTGTGCTGAACGCGGAGGTGCCGTATGTTCGATACTCGATCGGTTGGATCGCGAAGAAAGTTCGACTACATCAACCGCGTTGTGAAACACTTCCGCTTACGGTCTACGAGGGTACGTAGACACACTCTCCCCTCTCGTTGCTATGCATCTCCTTGATAGATCTTGCGTGTGCGTAGAAAATTATTTGTTTTCCATGCAACATTTCCCAACAGAACTTCTGATCTAGGGTTACCCAGAGGGTTTTTGGAATATTTGGCAATTTATAGGGTGAAGAGACGGTGCGGGAGGCCACCAAGATGGGCACAACCCACCTGGGTGCGTCTAGGCCCCCAGGCACACCCTGGTGGGTTGTGCTCCTCTCGGAGCTCCCCTCTGGTACTTCTTTGGCCCACTGGGTGTATTCTGGTCCAGAAAAAATCTCCAAAAAGTTTCGTTGCGTTTGGACTCCGTTTAGTATTTAATTTTCTGCGATGTAAAAAACAAGCAAAAAAACAGCAACTGGCACTAGGCACTATGTCAATAGGTTAGTCCCAAAAAATGATATAAAGTTGCTATAAAATGATTGTAAAACATCCAATAATGATAATATAACAACATGAATACTTCATAAATTATTGATATGTTGGAGACGTATCAGCATCCCCAAGCTTAATTCCTACTCGTCCTCAAGTAGGTAAATGATAAAAGAAATAATTTATGAAGTGTGAATGCTAGCAAAGTGCACAAGTTTGATCAATGATAATTTTAATCACTTTTCCTAGTATCATAACAGCAATTATTTCTTATAAAACTTCTCATGTTAAAGTAGAAACCAATTCACATGTTAAGGTTCAACCAATGAATTCTCTTGAAACTCAACAACCTATATTCTTAGTCACCAAACAATTGCAATTCAACTTATTCAACAGAGTCTACGTAAGAGCTCCACATACTCAATCATCATATAGTCTTCCATGATTGCTAGTACTCAAAGCATATTCTTAGAACAAATGGCATCCATCGAACACAGAGAAAGATAGGGGCTTAATGTTTCGCCTCCCAACTCATTTATCATAGAGATAATTGTCAACAATAATAAATCATGATCAAATATATTTGACTGGTCATATGTGCCTAGATCTTTCCCCACCACATGATGCTTGCCATTAGAGAATAATTGAGGTTGAAATGAGAATGCAATCTATTGACTCTTGCATAAAAGTAAATACTGAAAAGTAAAAGATAGGCCCTTCGCAGAGGGAAGCAGAGGTTGTCATGCGCTTTTTATTTTTGGATGCCCAAGCTCTTAATGCAAAGGAACATCACATTATATTGCCCCTTACGATAGCAACCTTTATTATGCAGTCCGTCGCTTTTATTACTTTGCCATCACAAGTTCGTACAACGCTCAATTTTCCCTTACAATAAAAGATCAAACATATTTAGGAGCAATTTTTATTGCTTTATGCACCGATGACAACTTATTTGAAGGATCTTATTCAATCCATAGGTAGGTATGGTGGACACTCGTGGCAAGAAACTGTGTTTAAGGGTTTTTGGATGCACAAGTAGCATCTCTACTTAGTACGAATTTTTGGCTAGCAAAAGATCCTAGGCAAACACCACATGTTGGAGGATGCATAACAATATAACTTCTATGCAAATATACACAACCATAACTCATTATGTTGTCTTCCTTGTCCAACTTCAACTAATTTGCTCAAGTTTGAAAATAATTAATGGGTATTCACAATCATAGAAGATGTCCAAGATAATATATTTGTATGTGAAATTTCTCTTCCTTATACTAATCATTCATGAATTGCTTGAATGACCAATATTGTGATTGTCAAGCTTCAAAAGATTTCACTTCTTAAACCCAATGTGAAGCTACCACTAGGCATGATATGAACATATCATTTCAACTTCATGATATTCAATTCATTCAACAATTTACTCATAGGATATAAGTGAAGCACAAGAGTAAATGAAAAACTACTCCAAAAAGATATAAGTGAAGATCATGCGAGTAGTTATGTAAATGGGTAGCTATTTGAGGACTCTCTCTTATTTAAAAACTTTCATATATAAGTATTTTATTAAAACATCAAGCAAAACAAAATAATATGACATTCTAAGAAAAGCACACACCATGTGAAGAAGCAAAATTTAGGCTCAACCGATACTAACCGATAGTTGTTGATGAAGAAAGGTGGGATGCCTACCGGGGCATCCCCAAGCTTAGATGCTTGAGAATTCTTGAAATATTAATTTGGGATGCCTTGGGCATCCCCAAGCTTGAGCTTTTGTGTCTCCTTAATTCCTTTTATATCACGGTTTCCCTAAATCTTAAAAACTTCATCCACACAAAACTCAACAAGAACTTGTGAGATACGTTAGTATAAACCAATGCATAACATTATCATTCTCTACTGTAGAAAATCACTAAAATTATTATTTAACATTTAATACTAAATGCCTCTGCATATTTAATACTCCTATCCTCAAATAGAATTATTAAACAAGCAAACATATGCAAACAATGCAAACATAACAGCAATCTGCCAAAACAGGACAGTCTGTAATGGATGAAGAAGTATCCATACTTATTTAACTAAAAAATTCTGAAAATTTTCCACACTGTAGAAAATTTATCATATCTTGTTGTGATTTTTTTTTAACATTTTATCACATTCTGAATTTTCTCGGGAATTTTTGCAACAGCGACAAACTTTCTGTTTTGAAACAGCAACTCATATACTTGCAAAATAAGCATGGTAAAGGCTACCCTTACCACTTTTATTGAAATAAAAGATACAAAAAATTATTCTAAATAACAGCAAGCAAATCCTAATAAAATAAAATGATGCTCCAAGCAAAACTCATATCATGTGACGAATAAAAATATAGCTCCAAGTGAGGTTACCGATAATGTCAGAGACTTAAGAGGGGATGCCTTCCGGGGCATCCCCAAGCTTAGGGTCTTGTCACTCCTTATTCTCCTCATATCGATATCTCACCCAAAAATTAAAAACTTCAATCACACAAAACTTAACGGAACTTCGTGAGATGGGTTAGTATGATAAAGACAAATCACTCACTTTGGTACTGTCAAAGACAAGATCCATAATTGTTCTCACACAATGCCTTATGTACTCTACAATTTCCACTATTTATATTAAGCAACATAAGCCATAGAAACCATAAAACAAGCAAACTATGCATTGAAAACAGAATCTGTCAAAAACAGAATAGTACGTAAAGATCTGAATTAAGGTCATACTTCTGTAACTCAAAAAATTCTGAAATTTAGGAAAACATAGGAAATTTGTATACACATCAACTGTAAAAAATTCAGAATTGTTTGACGCTTCAGTGAATTTAAAAAATTCTGTTACTGGGTGCAAAAGTTTCTGTTTTTGCACAGAATCAAGTCAACTATCATCCACACTATCCCAAAGGCTTTACTTGGCACTTTATTGAAACAAAACCTATAAAACATGATTACTACAGTATCCTAATCATGTGAATGCACAAAAACAATAGGGGTAAATGTTGGGTTGTCTCCCAACAAGCGCTTTTCTTTAATGCCTTTTCAGCTAGGCATGATGATTTCAATGATGCTCGCATAAAAGATAAGAATTGAAACATAAAGAGAGCATCATGAAGCATATGAATAGCACATTTAAGTCTAACCCACTTACTATGCATAGGGATTTTGTGAGCAAACAACTTATGGGAACAAGAATCAACTACCGTAGGAAGGCAAAACAAGCAAAACCTCAAAACTCTCAACATAAAGAGTGGAAACTTGATATTATTGCAATATGTAAAAGCAAATATTCCCCTCTCATAATAATTTTCAGTAGCATCATGAATGAATTCAGCAATATAGCCATCACATAAAGCATTCTTTTCATGATCCACATGCATAAAAAAATTATTACTCTCCACATAAGAAAATTTATTCTCATGAATAGTAGTGGGAGCAAATTCAACATAATAACTATCATGAGATTGAAAATTAAAATCATGATGACAAGTTTCATGGTTATCATTATTCAATATAGCATACATGTCATCACCGTAATCATCTTAAATAGGAGGCATGCTTTCATCATAGTAAATATTCCCATCAAAACTTGGGGGATTAAAAGTATCATCTTCATCAAACATAGCATCCCAAGCTTATGGCTTTTCATATCATTAGCATCATGGATATTAAAAGAATTCATACTAACAACATTGAATCATGCTCATCATTCAAAGATTTTTTTTCTAACATTTTATAGAATTCTTCCTCTATCAATTGAGCACAATTTTCCTTTCCATCATTTTCACGAAGGACAATATAAAGACGAATAATATGAGGCCACCTCAATTCCAATTTTTTTTGTAGTTTTCTTTTACGAACCAAACTAGTGATAAAACAAGAAACTAAAAGATTCAATCGCAAGATCTAAAGATATACCTCCAAGCACTCACCTCCCCGGCAATGGCACCAAGAAATATCTTGATGTCTACTACACAACTTGTTCTTGTAGACTCGTGTTGGGCCTCCAAGGGCAGAGTTTTGTAGGACAGTAGCAAATTTCCCTCAAGTGGATGACCTAAGGTTTATCAATCCGTGGGAGGCGTAGGATGAAGATGGTCTCTCTCTAACAACCCTGCAACCAAATTAGAAAAAGTCTCTTGTGTCCCCAACACACCAAATACAATGGCAAATTGTATAGGTGCACTAGTTCGGCGAAGAGATGGTGATACAAGTGTAATATGGATTGTAGACATTGATTTTTGTAATAGCAACAATAAAAAAACAGCAAGGTAGCAATTGGTAAAACAGAGCACAAACGGTATTGCAATGCTTGAAAATGAGGCCTAGGGTCCGTACTTTCGCTAGTGCAATCTCTCAACAATGCTAATATAATTGGATCATATAACCATCCCTCACGTGCGATGAAGAATCACTCCAAAGTTCTTTTCTAGCAGAGAACATAAAAAGAAATTGTTTGTAGGGTACGAAACCACCTCAAAGCTATTTTTTCCGATCAATCTATACTAGAGTTCGTACTAAAATAACACCAAGATATTCTTTCTGATCAATCTAACCAAGAGTTTGTACTAAAATAACACCATATGATACACATCAACCAACTCTAATGTCACCTAGATACTCCAATGTTACCGCGAGTATCCGTGAGTTGATTATACGATATGCATCAAACAATTTCAGATTCATAATACTCAATCCAACACAAAGAACCTCAAAGAGTGCCCCAAGATTTCTACCGGAGAAACAAAGACGAGAACGTGCATCAACCCCTATGCATAGGTTACCCCAATGTCACCTCAGGAATCCGCGAGTTGAGTGCCAAAAAACATATCAAGTGAATCAATTTGATACCCCATTGTCACCATGGGTATTCATAGCAAGACATACATCAAGTGTTCTCAAATCCATAAAAGTATTCAATCCGATAAAACGAAATCTCAAAGGGAAAACTCAATTCATCACAACAAGATAGAGAGGGGAAAACACCATATGATCCAACTATATTAAAGCCCGCGATACATCAAGATCGTGACATCTCAAGAACACGAGAGAGAGAGAGAGAGAGAGAGAGAGAGAGAGATTAAACACATAGCTACTAGAACCCGAGGGTGGACTACTCCTTCCTCATCATGGTGGCCGCCGGGATGATGAAGATGCCCATCGATGATGATTTCCACCTCCAGCAGGGTGCCGAAACGGGGTCTACATTGATTTTTCGTGGCTACAGAGGCTTGCGATGGTGGAACTTATGATCTAGGGTTACCCTGAGGGTTCTTGGAATATTTGGCAATTTTTAGGGCGAAGAGGCGGTGCGGGAGGCCACTAAGGTGGGCATAACCCACGCGTCTGGGCCCCCAGGCGCACCCTGATTGGTTGGTGCCCCTCAGAGCTCCCCTCTGGTACTTCTTTGGCCCACCGGGTGTCTTCTGGTCCAGAAAAAATCTCCAAAAAGTTTCGTTGCGTTTGGACTCCGTTTGGTATTGATTTTCTGCGATGTAAAATACAAGCAAAAAAACAGCAACTGGCACTGGGCACTATGTCAATAGGTTAGTCCCAAAAAATGATATAAAGTCGCTATAAAATGATTGCAAAACATCCAAGTATGATAATATAACTGCATGAATACTTCATAAATTATAGATACGTTGGAGACGTATCAGGCGGCGCGGTGAAGGCGGAGGTGACGACGACGGGGGCGGCAGCGATTTGGGGAGGGTGGGGATAGAACGAGAGGTGTGTGGGGGGGGGTTAATTTTAATCCGGGGGCGGCAGGGTAATTGCTAACGTTGGCCTACGTTGCCAATGCCATTGCTATTTTTTTATTTTTTATTAATTTTTCTTTTTTACTTTTATGGGCTACGCACATTGTTTTTTATAGTCATATAGATGTTTTGTTTACTATTTTATTGTTTTATTTTCCTACTATTTATTATATTGTTAATTTTATATTATATTTTATTAATTATTGTGTGTAAATATGTAAACATACAAGACCAATAATTAAAACACAACACCGATCTCATTAATCTGGCCTAGATACATAATAGTTGAAGGCTGAAAATAATAGCAAATATATATATATATATATATATATAATTTCTATTATACTACTCTTGATCTAGACACTACTGCAGGATGCTGCTAACGTGACACTACGATCAGAGACCCTTTGACGAAACTGTGTGCGGTGCATTAATCGCAAACGGGGATGTAAGAAAAGTCAAAAAAGTTGCAAAACGTTTGTGATGGCAGAGACATCAAACACGGTTCAGATTTTAGTTACGTGTGCGATGCGGGGCATATGGTTGATCCATACGAACTGTTTGCGATTAGACAGAACAACAGAAACGGGCAGCCATATCAATGTGTGTGCGATATGCGGCATACAGTTCGCTCCGATGAACTGTTTGCTATTAGGGAATGCAACAGAAACTGTCAGCAAGATCAAGATGTGTGTGATATACTGCATACGGTTCACTCGGACGAACTATTTTCGATTAGGGAACAGAACAGAAACGGTTCAACTTAACAAGATGTGTGTGATATGCGGCATACAGTTCAAATAGATGAACTATTTGCGATGAGCCAAAAGAACACAAACGATTCGTGTAAACAAGATGTGTGTGATACGCAGCAAACAGCCCACTCGGATGAAATGTTTGCGATGAGAAATTATAACACAGACGGTTACTACAGTTAGTTCGTGTGTGATTCTCTTTCTACAAAAAACTTTGAAAAATGCAAACTAGTTGCTTGCGGTGGCTAGGAGTATCGCACATGATGCGTCTGCGAGTACTTATGCACGATGATTAGTAAGTTACACATACGTTTCCTTATGTTAACACGTGTGTGATAAATAACGCATGGCACCACATACGATATTCGGGTTGTGTGTGTGCTCCACTTAGTCTTCCCGCGCTCCAGCGAATGCTTCCCGCGCTCCACATGGGTGAATTGTAAAATCCACGCCTCTTCCCTCATCGGTTTCTCGCCACCAGCTAATGGCTTGCTGCATATTACCCAGGCGACAACGCACCGTCACAACACTCTGCGCAGATCTAGTCCTCACCCATCTACCATCAGTTATTCCAAGCATGCCAGGCAACGACCAAAGCTTCGATGTCGACCCCTACCTGCGTTACATCTTCAACGAGGAGAACGAGCCAGAGCAGGTCGGGAAGCAAGAGCTTCATCGGCCGGTGCAGGCAGCATGGCCCATCGGCAGCGATATCGGCGTGACAGTCCTTGGGCGCACAATTGACATATTGCAGAGCAAGTGTGATGAGCAGTTTGCCATCCACCGTGCAAAAGATACAGAGCTACTCGGCGACATGATCAATGACCCACCCGAAGAGCTGTCGTCACCAGTGCTCATCGAGAGCCTGATGCCCCGCAAGGAATGGGCAAAGGACCTCTGCGATTCAGTCAAGACACAGCCAACCTGTGGCTTCATCATTGCCGGCGGCGGCCGTGTCAACCTCGATCCCAACGATATGGTGGCCAGGCTCGAGCGCATCCTTGGTGGAGTTGATGTCCCCGACGAAGTAGAACATCACCAACGTGGTATATTGAGGATGCAGGTGATGGACGGAATTTGCTACCAGGCCAGAGAAATGGAAATGGAGCGGTTCCGTGGAGATATCATGCGCGCGATTGCACGCTGTGAAGCTCTTCTGGAAGAGGCCCAGCGGCCCCAAGAGCCTCCTAGCACCAGCCGCTCCGTAGGCGGAGGCGGGTCGGGACACTTGGAATGAATGGCCGCAAGGGTGCTATGCTGATCATGGAGTCCGAGAAGACCATCGTCGGAAGGCCACCAGCTCAGCCTTTTAGCCTATATTTTATTATAATTGTATGCATATGTAGGTCGCGAGTGTTTTGGGCATTGCCGCATGTGGCATTTTAAATTATCATGAATATGTAAGACAATTATTAACCGTTGCCATTGTAAATTTGCCTCAACGGCGAGCAGAGCGCGCGCAGGGACGCCAGAGCACAGCGCACCGCGGCCGCCTCAATGGCGAGCAAAACGCGCGGACGGACGCGAGCAGAGCGCGTTGCGGCCACCTCAACGACGAGCAGAGCGTGCCGCGGCCGCCTCAACGGCGAGAAACCACGTGGTCAACCTTCTGGCACCATGTGGGAGGCGCGACGGTGCATCCATCGGACACGATGGTGATATCTTAACCGTGTGTGATAGTGGGCAGACACGTACACGTACATCCAAGAACGCGGGCCCACGTACGCCATCTGGGGACCGTTTCGGCCTTGCGATGCGTGGCATATGGTTGATCCATAAGAATTGTTTACGATGAGCCAGAACAACAGAAACGGGCTTTGTAGGCCCAGAACCATCAATAAATTTTGACCTTGTTTCTCGTCACATTGCAGATTACAATGCAATAGGTAATTGCAAATCTGTTCTCACCGGTCAAACCAATATGTGTTCACACTTAGCACCGGGCTATAAAAACTACCCACTCGAAAATCACTTCACAGTTTCTCTTCTCATCACCCACAAAACTGGTATTTCCTGTCAAGTCGCTCCGCCATGACCGGTAGGAGGAGTTTCGGGTGGACATATAACAAGGGAGCAAAGACCAAGGCCACGGAAGCACTAGAGAGGTCCTGCCGCCACACGGCAGCCGTAGCAGAGATGTCCAGGTGCGCCGCGGAGCCCTCGAACGAGCTCTCACCGGCACGCGAGGGCTCTCACAAGCGCACTCGCCGCATCGGTGATCGCGACGAGCTGGCGTTGCTCAAGTCCTTGGCCGGCGACGACGACATTCTCGCTGGCCTCATTAAGCAGCAGGAGCTGGTCGACGGCTTGATGAAGCTGCTCGAGATCAGCGATGCCTCGGTTGAGAAGGTGACCGGCCTCGTCGAGCAACTCATGGGTGACAATGGGAAGCTCCTCAAGGCGCTCGCCAAGAAGGAGGAGGAGGCTGCCGGCTGGAAGATGCTGCATGAGCAGAGCAGTGCCTCGGGGATGATGCAGACAGTGGTCGTCGAGGAACTGATGGGTGACTTGAGGAAGCTCCGGATCGAGCGCCAGCAGGAGGTGGATGAATCCGTGGCTGCTTTCAAGCAAAGTCGTGAGGAGTTGAAGAAGGAGCTGGAGGATGTCGTCGCCCGGCGATCCATCACGGAGTACAGACAGTAGCAACCCAGATCGTTTTCTATGATTTCCTTCTTCTCTTGCCCCCGTGTCTTCCGGGCTTTGCCGCATGTGGCATTTTAAATTATCCGGAATATGTAAGACAATTATTATCCGCGCCATTGTAAATTTGTCGTCGTATTATCCATTGCCATTTTATTTGTCGTCGTATTATCCGTTGCCCTATGTGGCATTTTAAATTAGGCCAGAATACGAGTTGAAAACATGAACAAAACAAATGCTAACGTTGAGCGGGGCCATGGGATCACAAGCAAATACCCTCCGTCCAGGTGCTTTAATTAATCGCGTGTTAAACAGTGGCTCGGCCACCATTAATGGAGAAGTTGTGAGCAAGGCGGGCGGCTGGTGGATGGAGGTCAAAGAGCTCGCTTCCCAGTGAGCATGGGCGGCCTTGCTGCTCGCACGTGTCCCGTCGAGCCTGCGAGGTGGACAGGATGCATGCGTCCCGTCGAGCCTGCGTGGTGGACTGCTCGCACGCGTCCCGTCAAGCCTGCACGGCAGACTACTCGCGCTTGTCCCGTCTAATCAAATAGCTGCACGCACGCCACCGAGTATGGTTAAATTTTGGCACAAAATGCAAAGATGACCAATGAACGAGGACGGAGGTAGTACTATCCCATAAGAAAAGAGGGACGCGTGGCCGCACTTAAATGGTTAAGGCAACACATGGTTCATATAATACAATCGTTTGCGATATTAATGTGTCAGCTATTTGTTTCAAAAGGACTTCATTGGGTATTAATGTATGCGCCTTGTCTCAAACTGGACGATTTTTTTACCACGGCATATATGTGCCATGTCATGAAACCATGCCAAGTTTCATGTTTTTGGGTGAGTTTTCGATTTACTGGGATTTAAAAACCAAGATTCTCAATGTTTCAGGACGATGAGAAGTTTGTAATTCATTCCCATTCCTTCAATGAGACCTAAACATGCACCCAATGACACATGTATGATTTTCCACCCATTTTGCTTCACTAGAGCATGTGCTTGTAGTTCAAATTTAAATTATGGACTACATTAAATGCCTAGAAAACTCAATTAATATATAAAATGGCCAAACGAACCCTGAACAGTTTCAAATTTTAGCACGACACTCCTGTTATTCTATGTTGCCTGTAGAAAACAAAGTTCAAGGCGAGAAGAGGCAGCGATTATCATTTCGCCCACAAGAGGGGCACGTTTCCCTACCGGAACCATGAGGGTTGTGAGAAGCTTCGGTTTGTAAGAGGCTTGTAATATAGCTTGGCCCAAATTGGACAATTATTTTACCACGACATATATGTGCCATGTAGTGACACCATGCCAAGTTTCATGATTTTCTGGTGAGTTTTGGATTTACGGAGATTTAAAAACAGAGATTCGCAATGTTTGCCGAGACGGTTGAATTCATTCCCATTCCTTCCATGGGACATAAACATGCACCCCAAGGACACATGTATGTTTTTTCTAGCCATTTTGGTGCACTGGAGCATGTATTTGTAGTTCGGATTTTAATTATGGACATTAAATGCCTAGAAAACTCAATTAATGAATAAAAAAGGTCAAACCAACCCTGAATAATTTCAAAGTTCAGCGTGAATCTCTCGTTGTTCCATGTTGCTTGTAGAAGAAAATACAAGGCTAGAAGAGGGAGCGATTATCGTTTCGCCCACAAGGGGACACGTTTCCCTATCGAGACCACGAGGGTTCTTGCGATAGGCTCCGGTTTGTAAGAGGTTTGTAGTAAAGCTTGGCCCAAATTGGACAATGTTTTTACCACGACATATATGTGCCATGACGTGACACCATGCCAACTTTCATGACTTTCTGGTGAGTTTTGGATTTACGGGGATTTAAAAACCGAGATTCCAAATTTTGAGGATGAGCCAGGACGCCGGTACGGTTGTAATTCATTCCCATTCCTTGCATGGGACCTAAACATGCACCCAAGGATACATGTATAATTTTTCTAGCCATTTTGGTGAACTGGAGCATGTATTTGTAGTTCAGATTTGAATTATGGACATTAAATGCCTAGGAAACTCAATTATTAGTGTATAAAAAGGCCAAAAGAACCCTGAATAATTTTAAATTTCAGCACGGATATCCTGTCATTCCATGTTGCCTTTAGAAGAAAATACAAGGAGAAAAGAGGCAGTGATTATCGTTTTGCCCACAAGGGGGACACGTTTCCCTATCAAAACCACGAGGTTTCTTGAGAGAAGCTCCGGTTTGTAAGAGGCTTGTAATAAAACTTGCCCCAAAATGGACAAAAAAATTCCTCAACATATATGTGCCATGTCGTGACACCATGCCAAGTTTCACGATTTTCGGGTGAGTTTTGGATTTACGGGTATTTAAAAACCGAGATTCTTCCCATGAAATGTTTTCAAATAGCACACGGTTCACTCACAAAAGCCGTGTGCCTACCAAACCGTGGCCGACGCCCCCCTGCTGCGTGCGTGATCTGAGTCGTGCGTTCTGATTGGCCAGAACCCAAACCCCACGGATCATACGTCTGCACCGTTGGATGCTCAGATCGAACAGCAATCCTCATCCCTTTCGACAGCACATGCAGTTCCGGTGGTGATTTTATTTATATGGGTAAGCATTGTGCGCATGCATCATGCTAGCTCACGCTTCCTTCTCTACTAAGTTTTCTATATCAATGTTGTTTTATATCCAAACATGCTACCGTTTCCCGCCACTCCTCCTATCGGTTTCCCGCCTCTTCTCCCATCATTTTCCCGCTGCCAGTGTCAGTGCTCATAGAAGGCTAGGCGCCGACACACCGGCCATGTAAATATCGCACACAGTTTCTAAAAGCACAAATGTGTGTGATAGTAGGGAGTAGGTCCCATAGGGTGACCAGCGTGAAACGCCTTAAAGGCAAGGAGGCAATTCCTATCAGCAAGGGGCAGCTTCCCATCCGCTAGCCTAGTCGAATAGAACGCAGAAGTTAAGCGTGCTCGGGCTGGAGTAGTCTCAGGATGGGTGACCCGGTGGGAAGTTGCATATCTCAAGCTTCATTTAAACGTTATGATATGGTCATTATAGAGATAAATGTCTCTATAGTGACCTGTCATGGCGATTATATAAACCTTGGGATCCTTGTTTTGCTAATTTGTAGACTATGTTTTTTATTGGTTATTTTTTGTTCTAAAAAATCAAAGAATGATCGACTCTATAATGACCTATCATGGCGATTATATAAACCTTGGGATCCTTGTTTCGCTAATTTGTAGACTATGTTCTTTATTGGTTATTTTTTGTTCTCAAAAATCAAAGAATGATCGACATCTGTAGGCCCACACAAATTATCCCTTTGACTCAACGCACGAGAAGGGTTTACTCTTTGCTATGTTAGAGCAAATCAAGTTTTAGCACATGCGTTGGACAGCACCTGGCCCCTACCCCCCCCCCCCACCTGTCTCGAAGTTGCGTACCCGACATCGTACGTCTTTAACCTAGCCACGGGGGTACGATGTTTAGTTTGTAATGTTACTAATGTCGTTGGTGACCCATCAAACTTGTGCTTTCGGGATTTAAACAAATCACACACCAGACCCACACATTTTTTTTGGGTCGCATGCAGGGTATAGGGGGCCGGGTGTTCTGATCGAGCATGTCTCCCTTGTGCGGTTTATAGACGCCGCACATATCTGTGGGCTCCCTGAGGTATATATATTATCCTTGATCGATAACGAGGGGGGCCCACACAATCTATCCCTTTAACCCAACATACGAGAAGGGTTTGACCATGATGGTTTCCTATTGCTATGTGTGCCATGTTAGACCAAATAATATTTGAGCGCATGCGTTGGACGACACCCCCCCCCTCCCCCTGCCGCCTCGAAGTTGGGAAACCGACATCGTACGTATTGAACCTGGCTTGGGGTCGGGTACGGTGTTCGGTTTGTAATGTAGTTAGTGGCCCATCGAAGTTGCGCATTCGGGATTTAAACACATCACACACCACCGTACCCATACATATTTTCGGGCCGCATGCAGTGTATACGGGGTCTTCTGATCGACCATGTCTCCCTTGTGCGGTTTTTTGTGACAACACACATATCTGTGGGCTCCGCGAGTGTATATATATCATCACTTTGACCGATAACGAGGGGTATGTGTTGGCCACAAATGGATTCCTCCTAGTTCGTGTTAGGGCCGGTCACCGTCACATGTCGGTCAACCAAAGCTCGAGCTCATGCGTTGTCAGGATTCCCTCCCACATGCTCGGATTGCTGGGTTTGACCGACACCGTACCCTGCGTATCTCGTCCTTAACTACCTGGCTTTCATGGTTGTTGTCTATATCGAGAGGCAAGCGCCACATCTAAATTGTACATTATTCTATATTGAAAACACACATCACCCCTTCCAACGTACGTCATTTTGGGCCGCAAGCAAGCAGTGCTGGTTTTGTGGTCCCTCTCGTGCGATTTTTTATGATGGTTCAATCTATTGGCCCAAGCGGTTTATCGACAACAACAGTTGTCGTTTGACCAAATGATAGATTCACTGGTCCGTCTTATGGTAGGTCATGGCGACATGAATGTATGACCAAAGTATCATTACGTGCATCTGCCCCGCCGACATGAAGTGCGAGGTGGGTGAAGCACCCTAGCTAGCTACGACAGTATGTCATTATAGATATATCCAAGGGTGCTTTCAGGTTTGCGAGGCAGGTGCCACCAAAGTTGTGCATTGTGTATTTAAAGTTTTAAACATCACACCCTATATTCCTACATATATTTGGCCACTTACAGGTGGTTCTTGACTTCTGGCCCCTCTCATCGATCTTCGATGACGCGCCCAACCGTGGGCCCGCGTGGTCAAATTTGTGCATTGGAATTTTGAACATCACAGACCACCCTTTTCACTCATATATATTTGGGCCACATGCTGGTGTGGCTGTCTTCTGACCCTCTCTAAAGTTTTTTTTGCTGCAAAGACTCTGATGACGCTCAACGGGCACGGGTATAATGTCTTAACCGTGTGCGATGCAAGTGCGCTGTGAATCACCACGACCGTGCAAGCGCGAGCAAAGGTGGAGGTACTGCCTTAACCGTGTGCGATGCAAGTGCGCTGTGAATCACCACGACTGCGCACGCGTGAGCAAAGGTGGAGATACTGGCTTAACCGTGTGCGATGGAAGTGCGCTGTAAAATCACCACCTGCGCAAGCTAAAGGCGGGTAGTTTATTTAGATTGAATTCCACGTCTGTGTCTGAAAATTAGGATGAACCATGTGCGATAGACCAGCTAGCTAGAAATCTAAAAACAAACTACCCGCCTTGAGCGTTGCAAAAATCGACGGTTCCGCCACTTTTCCTTATTATCATACACGCATATTCTTATTGGACCATGCGCGATCTTGGGTACTCCCGCCCCGCATCAATTCCTTTACCCAAATTTTAGTAGCCACCGTACTTCAACCGTCGCCCACACACTCCTCCAGCACCGACCTTATAGTAAAATTGCAGTAGCCGAGGCATTTGAACCGTCGCCCTCCCTCGTCCACCACCATCTCCACCCACCATTACTAAAATTTTCAGTAGCCACGGCGTATCCTCAAACACCACCCGCCCCCCTCCACAGTCCCCCCACCCAGCCCCCTCCCCCCGTCAAAGAATCGACGCCACGTCTTATTCTGAGCGGCACGTCCAAGTTGCTTCAACGCTTGTGCGCCATGCAGAGCGGCACTAGCGATGATCACTCAATGCGAGTGTTGCCAAAGGGGCACGATTTGTTGCTCGGAGCGTGAACGGCCTTTTGTCGCGCTTTTCTGATTGTCCTTGCTTGAACATTATCGCATGAAAAAAGTCGTGTTGCCAGAACTGCTGAAGTTCGTCTTGATCAGGCCAGGGCGCAAGACGCATGAAATCGGCGGTCTTCCAATCAGAGGCCGGCCTTCCTCTCTGCTTGCAGAGGGCAATGCGGCGGGCGGGGGGAGTAGCTCCAACAAATCCCTATGGTGAGCCCGGCCTCCTGAGCCGTATGATTGTTCCTGGCGGCAGCGGCATCTCCAGCTTTTGTCCTGGGGGATCCAGCTCGCTCCAGTCTGTTGCCACGCGCTGCTGCGGTCTTGCGAAGCTCACAGTTATGGTGGAGGCTCGTTCGTAATGAATCCAAGCACCATTCAGACCGATTTCTCCCCATCTTGGGAGGAGATCCCCCTTCAGATAATGCTCCTTGGCGCCAATCTTTGAACGAAGAGGAACGCTCAACAGTGAGAGGCTCCCCCTTTTCAGCACGGGGAGTGAAGTAATGCTGAACAGCGGGTGTTGGGTGCGCGCCGACGAAGTTCTCGCCACAGATGCGCAAATATTGCCATGGTGTGGATACGGCATTCGTGTGAGATCCCAGCAGACGGAGGTGAAGGTGTACATGACGCTTCGCTGTGAAGAAAATCCAGTACGGTGGGCAGGAGAGCAGCACCAAAACTTAGCAAGCCGAAGAAGGGGGGTTCTTGCTCACTCGCTCTCGTCGGGTGGATGGCGGACGCGGGTGGCAGGATGGCCTTGGTCCTCGCGGCCCACCTGCACTGGGAACTTGGCCTTCAGATCCGCACCGTGAGGTCGGAGCGAAGGAGCGCGTACGTCTGCTATTCATCTGAGCCTGGGGTCTGTGTCCTTGAGGACTTCCGCATCTTCCCTTTCTACTTTGGTGGGCATGGCGAAGGCGGGAGCTGTAGGACCGAGGGAGACTGCGGACGCGCGCGGTGGCGGAGGATTGGAAACCGCTTTGTTTTTTTGGAGGGAGGAAGAAGAAGGCGGAGATTGGAGATCTGAGAATGGTGAGAGGGGTGGTGAAGCTCTGCAGGGAGTCCCTCCTTTATGGGAGAAAGAGGCGGAACCATCCGCCCCTTCGTCATTCGAGATAACTGCGTACGATTCCCACGCTCCGCATTCACCGCGCGACGGTGGGAGAGCGTGCAATTAAACGCATAGAGGAACGTTTCGGCTTTATCCCAGCCACCGTGCCCGGCACTGTTGGGCCGGCCACAACAACGCCCGGCACCGTGTGTGGCCCAGGCCCGGGAGGGGGGGCGGGCTCATGTGGTGTACTAGAATAGGGTCCCCTAGTACTCGTACTTGTGCACGGGCAGTAGTAGCATCCCGCGGCCAGGCTGCGGGAGAGGACAGCCAGAGAGAGCTCAAGATTTTAAGCCATCAAGGACAAAGTATACAAAGCAGGTTAAGGCCCCGGCAGAGGAAGAGGAGCGTTGCCGGGAGGGACAGCTGAGGCCTAGCCGGCCAGTGCATGAAAGCCAAGAGTACTTGCCGCGGCAGGGTACTGGCCCCGCAAGTCATTGGCTGCGGCAAGGTATTGGCTGCGGCAAGGATAGCACGGCTGCGCAAGGTACTTGACCCGGCAAGTTACCTTGCACGGCATATATGGGTTGCACCAAGCTGTCAGGTGCGGCAAGGTCTTGCCGCGGCAAGCGTTACTGTACCACTGTGCTACGTGCGCTCGGTGCCTCTGCCAGCGTGGCGCTCTGGGTCCCTCCAAAGCGGTGCGTGGCCAGGGCACGGTGGGACGGGGGACGGTGCACTGTTGTTAGCTAGCGGTTTTTTGCAGTGGAAGCAGGTGGATGAGGCTTCCCACGTCCAAGAGTCCGGGTTACATGTATGTGGACAGCAAAGGCATGGGAGTTAATGCCCTGGTCCCCTGACGTCAGTGGTAGGTAGGATGTAATCCTGGTGAATAGTGGGCCATTACTGTAGCAACTTTCCACCTCTACCTTACTGTTGCACACCTGTGGTGACCCTTTGTGCGTTATAAAAAGAGAGGCCATAGGCACGTTGAAAGGGAGAGGAACAATGGAAAAGGGAGAAATCCACGTATTGTACGCAGGATACTCGGTACATGTAGCGCTCCGTGAGCTAGAACAATCATACAGATAATAAACCAAAAAAAGCAGGAGTAGGGGTTTTAGCAAGCATGTGACGGCCAACCTGGGTAAATCTCTCTGTGCACTATGTGTTCTTCGCTAGATTGCTCTGTCGCGCGACCGTCGTCTCCACTGCCGAACGTAAAGGGGTCTTCTCCTGGGGGTTCCAATAGGGGATCGCGGGATCGTCCCCGACACAAGACAAAGATTACCAGAGCCTTTGAAGACTTGGTGTCACTCAACCAAGCCGGCATTGGATTTGTAAACCCTAGGCCTAGGTATGTAAAAGCCCGGGCCTGCGCCTAGTTCTTTGGATAGTATACACATGCCCTTGGTATCCACGAGTGTGAGTTTGTAGCACCATACTCACAAAATACATGATCGGGAGAAGTACGCGTATTCCTGGATCGCAATAAGGGGCCGAACTAAAACTAGTACAGAAGAAAAAAGCCTAGCTAGGCGTGCCAAACAGCCTTGGTGGCGTGGACGACCTCCGTGCACCAATATGGCGCCATTGATTAAAAAATAGAGTTGTGGCATTGCACCCTAGCCCAGCAGGTATTTTGAACGGTAATGGTGTCTAAGGGACAACGCCCAGCACGAATATTAATCAGTCTTGTGTTGGTTGCATGGGTTGCTACGCCAATAATTTGATTTTAAATTGAATAAAAGTGACAACAGCGATCGACAACCAAATAGATAGATAATCAAGTTTAAAGAACAGTAAATATACACTATAAATAGGACCCAATAAAAACATTAAGTTCAACAATGCACTTCGATTGATATAGCTCGCAACAAAGGGCAAAGTACCCAACAATGAATGTACAAGTTCAAATAAAGAGGTGATAATAACATGACATCTTCCATAGCATGGCCAATAGCCTAACTAGGACAGTTCGGCGGGCGGCGAGTCAGGGTCATGTCCGGAGTAGTGAATCATCGTGCTGCACAGCAAGCCGTAGCTAGACCAATGATCTCTTCAGTCGTGGCGAGATCGAGGTTAGAAGTGTTGACTCTCTCCCAGGTTCCAGTCGTCGTAAGCAGTGCAAGGGTTTCCACCCAGGGCAACCAAAATAGGTGCGGTTTGCTTCGTTGGTGACAGACAATTGAATGGTTGGGCCGTAGCATCTTCAAGGGGTGCACTGGAATATGATGGTGGCATTATGAAACTCAAAACTTCTCTAAGAAGTCAGCCTTGCCCCAGCAAGGGATGACCTGAGCAAACATGAATTGAAAGAAATAGCTAGTTAGACAATTTGGGCACAAACGCTATACATCACATATGAGGAAACTCAATCAGAACATTGTTGAACTTAAACATACGGTCCTAGCGGAGGGAAGTCATGGCAGAACTATGAAAAATTCTTATCCCTTTTGGATCTCACTCAACCACATGTCTACATGGGCATCCATTTTCATTTCTGATTCATCAAGTTGAGGAAAATTAAGCAACATAACAGCTGCATATAGATATAATGCAACATAAGCAGTTAGTACGAACTAGCGCTATACGGCCATCTAGATATTAACAACTTATAAGGCTAATTAAAACAGTTTACCAAACTATGGTATTTTTAAACATAAAACATGCATAAAAGTTTAAACATTTCACCACGAAATAGGTAGCGTGCAACTAAGCTAGCGGCCAGAGGACCAGCCTCGTGGTCATGCCTAGTGGACTACGATCGATACACCTCTACTTACCCTCCTCCTCACGCTCACCAGGGATCCTCAGTCTAGGGATCCTCCTCCGCGGCTCTTCTGGCTGCATGACTGCAAGTAGGAATCATCTTGTTGGTCGGCCAGAGTTTCTCATCTTCGGCAAGCTCGCTCACCCAATGGGTCCAAAGAACTGCTCTCGGCATGGTTTTGTTCATCCTTCTCCTCAACCCTAGTGCAATCCTCATGCCGTCAGGCGGGGAGGAACTTACGTACTCACGGGACACCAGGAAGTTTCAGCGTCGCCCCTTCCTAAAGAGAAACGCTACGCCATGGCATCATCGAGCGCGCGCACGCTAACTCCGGGGTGTCCTAGGGCCAAGCTGATGGAATGGACATTGTCCTTCCTCTGGTGGTATGTACTTTTCCCTTTGTGACACACCACGAAACCTTTGAGCCATTGTGTGAGGGTTTGCAATATAACTAACAAGTAGTAAAAAAAAATGGGCATATTTACGATTACCTGCACAAAACCTTACAATAACAATTGTAATAAAAACGTACACTACAGACTACACTAAAATCATAGTCTTACAAGCTACAGTAAATTCTTTCACTACAAGTACACTACATAGAACTTACAATAATAAGTACAACTAGCTAAATCAATATACTATAATTTTACACTAAAATTTTTAACTAACTCATGCTTACACACAAAATGTCTAATTATTCTTACAATAAAAATTACAACTACACAAAATTCTTACACTATGAAATTCTATAGTCACTCTACACTAAGAATTTCACACTACAAATAACAAAAACTCACACTACTAATGTTACAATTAAGAATCACACTACTAATGTTACAATAAGAATTCTACACTACTAATGTTACAACTAGAACTCACTGCGGCGGGAGACAACGAGGGGGGTGAGGTTGGGGGTGGAGATGACGGGGGCCGGCAGGGGTGGAGAGGAGAAGCGAGAAGCGAAAGGGGACGATGAGGCGGGGGACGGCGGGCTGGAGGTGATGAGCGACGATGACGGGTGGATGAGCGGCGGTTTTATGGCAAGGATGGCTGTGGGGGCGCGGGGCGGTGGGTGGAGACGGAGGCGACGGGGACGGAACGAAGGGGGCGCAGGTTGGAGCGGATGGCGTGAAGCGCTGGAGGACAGGGGCAGGTGGTGATGTCTACTATACAACTTGTTCGGATCAGACGTCGTGTGGGCCTCCAAGCGAGAGTTTTGATGGACGAGTAGCAAATTCCCTTCCAAGTGGATGGACCTAAGGTTTATCCAATCCGTGGGAGGCGTCGATTTTTTGAAGAATGATTGGTCTCTTCTCAAACAACCTGCAACCAAATGAATAAAAGTCTCTTGTGTCCCCAACACACCCAAATACAATGACAAATTTGTATAGGTGCCCTAGTTCGGCAAGAGATGGTGAACAAATGTAATATGGATTGTAGATATTGTTTTTGTAAATAGCAACAATAAAAAACAGCAAAGTAGCAATGGTTAAAACGGAGGGGGCCAACAAAAACGGTATTGCAATGCTTTTGAAAATGAGAGGCCTAGGGTTCCGTACTTTCGCTAGTGTAATCTCTCAACAATTGCTAATAGTAATTGGGATCATATAACCACCCTCACGTTCGATGAAGGAATCACTCCAAAGTTCTTTTTAGAGAGAACATAAAAAAGAAATTGTTTGTAGGGTACGAAACACGTCAAACCTATCTTCGAATCAATCTATGATATAGAGTTCGTACTAAAAAACAAACACCAAGCTTATCTATTCGATCGATCTAACCAAGAGTTCGTACTAAGAACCACCATATGATACACATCAACAAACTCTTATGTCACCTGATACTTCCAAGTCACCGCGCGAGTATCACGTTGAGTGGTGGTGTATACTATAGGCATCAAACAATTTCAGATTCAGATAATAGCTCAATCCCAACACAAAGGAACCTTCAGGAAGAGATGCCAACCAAGGAATTTGTTCTGACCGGAGAACAATAAAGACGAGAAACGTGCATCAACCCCTATGCATAGATACCCCAATGTCACCTCGGGAATCCGCGAAGTTGAGTGGCACCAAAACACATATCAATGAATTACATAATACCTGATCCCATTGTCAACCACGGTATTCATAGCAAGACATTACATCAAGTGTTCTCAATCCATAAAAAGTATCAATCCAATAAAACTAATCCAAAGGGAAAACTCAATTCATCAAACAAACATAGAGAGGGAAAACACATATGATCAACTATATATAACAAAAGCCCGCGATTACATCAAAGGATCGTGGGGGGACATTCTAAGACAACACGAGAGAGAGAGAGCAGAGCGATTAAATACATAACTACTTCAGTACAAACCCTCAGCCTGAGGGTGGCATACTCCCTCCTCATCATGGTGGAGTCACCGGGATGATGAGAAGTGGCCACCCGGGTGTGATGATTTCCCCTCGGCAGGGTGCTCGCGAGAACGGAGTTCTAGATTGGATTTCGTGGCTACAGAGGCATTGCGGAGGGCGAAACTTGAAGGAAATATGCCCTAGAGGCAATAAAAAGTTTTTGTTATATTTAATATTTCCTATTCATATAAAGGTTTATTATCATGCTAGAATTGTATTGATTGGAAACTTAAATACATGTGTGAATACATAAACAAAATACCGTGTTCTAGTAAGCCTCTACTATGACTAGGCTCATGGATTAAGATGTTATGGTTTCCTGACATAGACATGGGTTTTCATTGATAACAGGGAATCACAATCGTTTAGGAGAATGATGTGATGGACTAGACACCACCCGTTAGCTTAGCTATTGATCGTCAGTTTCTTGCTATAGCTTTTTTCATTCGAATACATATTCCTTCGACATGAGGATTATGCAAACTTTCGGAAATACCGGAGAATACACTGTGTGCGATAAACGTCACAACAAACGGGTGATCATAAAGATGCTCTACAGGTATCTCCGAAGGTGTTTGTTGAGTGGCATTAGATCGAGATAGGATTTGTTCACTCCGGAGTATCGGAGATGGTATCTCTGGGCCCCTCTCGGTAATAACATATAAGTTGACAAAGCAAACGACTAAGGAGTAGTCACGAGGTGATGTATTATGGAACAGAAGGTACAAAGAAGGGACGTCCGTTCGCTTCATACTTCTGTGGTAACAGAGTGAACTAGGTATGAAGATACGGACGACGAATCATCGGGCAAGAACATACCGATGGACAAAGGGAATTACGTATGTTGTCATAAGGTTTTGACCGATATAAAGATCTTCGCTAGGAATATGTAGAAATACGGGCATCCAGGTTCCACCATTGGTTTTGACCGGGAAGTGTATTGGTCACTGTCTACAAGTTCTCGAACCGTAGGGTCCGCAACGCTTACGTCAATGACGATTACAAGTATTATATAAGTTATGTGATTTGTGACCAGATGTTGTTCGAAGTCCCGTATGAGGATCACGGACATGACGAGGAGTCTTATAAATGGTCAGAGGGGAGTAAGATTGATATATAGGACTGGTGGGTTATTCGGAAACCGGAAAGGTTTCGGGAGGGTACCAGGTACTTATGGGTCCACCGACAAGGGGTTCACGGGCAACCGCCGGCCAAAAGTATATGCACCTTATGGGCCAAGAGGGGAAACGCATCCCGCCGCAAAAGGGGTGGTGCAGCCCCCCAATAGGGCCGGCTAAGGAGGAGAAGGAAAAGGGGAAGAGAAGGCAAGTGTGGATTAGGATTCCCACTTCCTCTCTTCTCCCCCCTCTTTCCTTCCCCCTTCCGACAAACATGGCAGGGGGGGCGCGGCCCAAGGGTAGGAGCCACAAGTAGGATTCCGACCTACTTGGGGCGCCCCTTGCCCTCTCCCCTCTCCGCCCACCTATAGATATGAGGAGGGGCGCCTAGCACACACCACAGACAATTGCCTACGTAGGTGCGGCCACCCCCCTCCACCCGTTTACACCCACAGGTCATTTTCGTAGTGCTATAGGCGAAGCCCTTGCGAAGATCCCACTTCCACCGTCACCGTCGCCACGCCGTCGTGCTGACAGAACTCATCTACTACCCTGACGTCTTGCTGGATCAAGAGAGGCGAGGGACATTCACCGAGTGAAGTGTGCTGAACGCGGAGGAGGGATTGCCGTATGTTCGTAACTCCGATCGGTTGGACGCGAGAGAAGAAAGTTCGACTACATCAACACGCGTTGTGAAAACTCTCGCTTACGTCTACGAGGTACGTAGACACACTCTCCCCTCTCGTTGATGCATCTCCTTGATAGATCTTGCGTGGGGGGTGTGTGTGCGGTAGAAAATTATTTGTTTTCCATGCAACATTCCCAACAGAACTTCATTGATTCTAGGGTTACACAGAGGGTTTTTGGAATATTGGCAAATTAGAGGGTGAAGAGACGGTGCGGGAGGCCACCAAGATGGGCCAACCCACCTGGGGTGGTCTAGGCCCCCAGGCACACACCTGGGGTTGGGTTGTGCTCCTGGAGGCTCCCCTCTGGTACTTCTTTGCGCCCACGTGGGTGTATTTTGGTCCAGAAAAAAATCTCCAAAAAGTTCGTTGCGTTTGGACTCCGTTTAGTATTTAATTTTCGCCGATTTGTAAAAAACAAGCACAAAAAACAGCACGGCACTAGGCAACTATGGTCAAGTAGGTTAGTCCAAAAAATGATATAAAGGTTGCTATAAAATGATATGTAAAACATCAATTAATGTATATATCACAACATGAATACTTCATAAAATTATTGATATGTGGAGGACGATCAGCATCCCCAAGCTATTCCTACTGTCCTCAGTAGGTAAATGATAAAAGATAATAATGTTTATGAAGTGTGAATGCCTAGACAAAGTTGCACAAGGTTGATCAATGATAATTTTATCACTTCCTAGTATCATAACAGCAATTATTCTTATAAAACTTTCTCATGGTTAAAGTAGAAACCAATTCACAGTAAGGTTTCAACAATGAATTCTCTTGAAACTCAACAACCTATATTCTTAGTCACCAAACACTTGCAATTCAACTTATTCAACAGAGTCTACGTAAGAGCTCCCCATACTCCAACATCATATAGTCTTCCATGATTGCTAGAGTACTCAAGCATCTTCTTAGAACAAATGGCATCCATCGAACACAGGAGAAAGTAGGGGCTTAATGTTTCGCATCTCCAACTCATTTATAATGAGCTAAATTGCAACAATAATAAATCATGATACAAATATATTGACTGGTCCATATGTGCCTAGATCTTCCCCACACATGGAGATTGCCACATTTAGAGAATAATGAGGTTGATTGAAAGAGAATGCAATCTATTGACTCTTGCATACAAAGTAAAAATACGAAAAGTAAAAGATAGTGCCTTCGCAGAGGAGCAGGAGGTTGTCATGCGTTTTGTATTTTTGGATGGCCCAAGCTCTTAATGCAAGGAAACATCACATTATATTGCCCCTTACGAAAGCAACCTTTATTATGCCAGTCCGTCGCTGTTATTACTTTGCCATCACAAGTTCGTTTAAACGCTCAATTTTCCTTACAAAAAAGATTCAAAAATTAGGAGCAATTTTTATTGCTTATGGCAACCGTGCAAACTTATTTGAAGGATCTTATTCAATCCATAGGTATTTGGTATGGTGGACACTCGTGGCAAAAGAAAACTGTGTTTAGGTTTTGGATGCATGCCAAGTAGCATACTCTTACTGTAGTACGAATTTTTGGCTAGCAGAAGATCCTAGCCAAACACCACAATGTGGGGGATGCATAACAATTATAACTTTATGCCCAATAACAACAACCTAACTCATATGTGTCTTCTTGTCCAACTTCAACTAATTGCTCACAGTTTGAAAATAATTAAGGGTTATTCACAATCATAGAAGATGTCCCAAGATAATATATTGTATGTGAAAATTCTCTTCCTTATATACTAATCATTCATGGAATTGCTTGAATGCACCAATAATTGTGATTGTCAAGCTTCAAAAGATTTTCAATTCTTCAACAACCCATGTGAAGCAAGCTACCACTAGGGACATTGATCATGAACATATCATTTCAAATTATGATATTCATTCATTCAAACAATTACTCATAGGATATAAGTGAAGCACAAGAGTAAATGAAAAACTACTCCCCAAAAGGACTATAAGTGGAAGATCATTGCGTAGTAGTTATGAAATGGGTAGCTATTTGAGACTCTCTCTTATTTAAAAACTTACATATAAAGGTATTTATTAAAACATCAAGCAAAACAAATAGATATGACTTCTAGAAAAAGCACACACCAGTGTGAAGAAGACGAAATTAGGCTCAAACGATACTACCGATAGTTGTTGATGAAGAAAGGTGGGATGCCTACCGGGCATCCCCAAGCTTAGATTGCTTGAGACATTGCTTGAATATTTAAATTTGGGAGCCATGGGCAATCCCAAGCTGAGCTTTTGTGTCTCCTTAATTTTTTTCCTTTTATATCCGGTTTCCTTCAAATCTTAAAAAACTTCATCCACACAAAACTACAACAAGAACCTTGTGAGATACGTTAGTATAAACCAATGCCATAACATTATTTCTATAGTGAAATCACTAAAATTATTTATTAAACATTTAATACTTAACGCCCTCGCTATTTGTAATTACTCCTATCCTCAGACAATACGAATTAATAAAAACAGCAAAACCTATGAACAAATGCAAAAAAACAGCAATCTGCCAAAACAGGACAGCTGTAAAGTGGATGAAGAAGTTCCGCATACTAATTTAACTAAAAAATCTGAAATTTTCACACTAGATAAAGAAAATTTATAAATATCTTGTTTGATTTTTTTTTAACAATTTATACACATTCTGATTTTCTCGGGAAATTTTTGCCAACAGACGACAAAACTTTCTGTTTTTGAAACAGAAAACTTCAATATGCAAAATAAGCATGGTAAAGGCTACCCTTACCACTTTTTGAAATAAAAGATACAAAAAATCATTCTAAATAACAGCAAGCAAATCCTAATAAAAATAAAATGATGCGTCCAAGCAAACACTCATCCCCCCCCATCATGTGACGAATAAAAAAAATATAGCTCAAGTGAGGTTACCGATAATGTAAGAGACTTAAGAGGGGATGCCTTCCGGGGCACCCCAAGCTTAGGGTCTTGTCACTCCTATTCTCCTTCCATATCGATATCTCACCCAAAAATTAAAAACTTCAATCACACAAAAACTTAACGGAACTTCGTGAGATGGGTTAGTATGATAAAGACAATCACTCACTTTGGTACTGTCAAGACAAGATCATATTGTTCTACACAATGCCCTATGTACTCTACCAATTCCACTATTTATTTAAGCAACATAAGCATAGAAACCATAAAACAAGCAAACTAGCATTGAAAACAGCAATCTGTCAAAAACAGAATATACGTAAAGATCTGAATAAGGTCATAACTTCTGTAACTCAAAAAATTTGAAATTAGGAAAACATAGGAAATTTGTATACACATCAACTGTAAAAATTCAGAATTGTTTGACGCTTCAGTGATTTAAAAAAATCTGTTACTGGGTGCAAACGTTTGTTTTTGCACAGAATCAAGTCAATCATCATCCACACTATCCCAAAGGCTTTACTTGGCACTTTATTGAAAACAAAACCTATAAAACATGATTACTAAGTATCCTAATCATGGTGAATGCACAAAAACATAGGGGTAAATGTGGGTGTCTCCCAACAAGCGCTTTTCTTTAATGCCTTTTCAGCTAGGCATGATGATTTCAATGAGCTCGCATAAAAGTAAGAATTGAAAATAAAGAGAGCATCATGAAGCATATGAATAGCACATTTAAGTTAACCCACTACTATGCATAGGGATTTTGTGAGCAAACAACTTATGGGAACAAGAATCAACTACCGTAGGAAGGCAAAATCAAGCAAAACTCAAAACTCTCAACAAAAGAGTGGAACTTGATATTATTGCAATAGTAAAAGCAAATATTCCCCTCTCATAATACATTTCAGTAGCATCATGATGAATTCAGCAATATAGCCATCACATAAAGCTTTTTCATGATCCCATGCATAAAAAATTATGTACTCTCCACATAAGAAAATTTATTCTCATGAACAGTAGTGGGAGCCAATTCAACATAATAACTATCATGAGATTGAAAATTAAAATCATGATGACAATGTCATGGTATCATTATTCAATATAGCATACATGTCATCACGTAATCATCTTAAATAGGAGGCATGCTTCATCATAGTAATATCCCCTCAAAACTGGGGGATTAAAAGTATCATCTTCACAAATCATAGCCATCCCAAGCCTTATGGACTTTTCATATCATTAGCATCATGGATATAAAAGAATTCATACGTAACAACATTGAATCATGCTATCATTCAAGAGTTTTTTTCTAACATTTTATAGAATTCTTCCCTATCAATGAGCAAAATTTTCCTTTCCATCATTTTCACGAGGACCAATATAAAGACGAATAATATGAGGCCACCTCAATTCCAATTTTTTTTGTAGTTTCTTTACGAACCAAACTGTGAAAACAAGAAACTAAAAGATTCAATCGCAGATCTAAAGATATTACCTCCAAGCACTCACCCTCCCCGGCATGGCACCAAGAAATATCTTGATGTACTACTAACAACTGTTCTTGTAGAACTCGTGGTGGGCCTCAAGGGCAGAGTTTTGTAGGACAGTAGACAAATTTTCCCTCAGTGGATGACCTAAGGTTATCAATCCGGGAGGCGTAGGATGAAGATGGTCTCTCTCTAACAACCCTGCACCACCAAATTAGAAAATCTCTTGTGTCCCCAACACACCAAACAATGGCAAATTGTATAGGTGCACTAGTTCGGGAAGAGATGGTGATACAAGTGTAATATGGATTGTAGACATCGATTTTTGTAATAGCAACAATAAAAAAACAGCAAGGTAGCATGGTTTGTAAAACAGAGCACAAACGTATTGCAAGCTTGTGAGAAATGAGGCCAGGGTCCGTACTTTCGCTAGTGCAATCTCTCAACAATGCTATATAATTGGTCATATAACCATCCCTCACGTGCGATGAAGAATCACTCCAAAGTTCTTTTCTGCAGAGAACATAAAAAGAAATGTTTGTAGGGTACGAAACCACCTCAAAGCTATTTTTTCCGATCAATCTATACTAGAGTTCGTACTAAAATAACACCAAGATATTCTTTCTGATCAATCTAACCAAGAGTTTGTACTAAATAACACCATATGATACACATCAACCAACTCTAATGTCCACCTAGATACTCCAATGTTACCGTCGAGTATCCGTGAGTTGATATACGATATGCACAAACAATTTCAGATCATAATACTCAATCCAACACAAAGAACCTCAAAGAGGTGCCCCAAGATTTCTACCAGAGAAACAAAGACGAGGAACGTGCATCAACCCCTATGCATAGGTTACCATGTCACCTCAGGAATCGCGAAGTTGAGTGCCAAAAAACATATCAGTGAATCAATTTGATACCCCATTGTCACCATGGGTATTCATAGCAAGACAACATCAAGTGGTTCTCAAATCCATAAAAGTATCAATCCGATAAAACGAAATCTCAAAGGGAAAACTCAATTCATCACAACACGATAGAGAAGGGAAAACACCATATGATCCAACTATATTAAAGCAGCCGCGATACATCAAGATCGTGACATCTCAAGAACACGAAGAGAGAGAGAGAGAGAGAGAGAGAGAGAGAGATTAAAACATAGCTACTAGAACCCGAGGGTGGACTACTCCTTCCTCATCATGGTGGCCGCCGGGATGATGAAGATGCCATCGATGATGATTTCCACCTCCAGCAGGGTGCCGAAACGGGGTCTACATTGATTTTTCGTGGCTACAGAGGCTTGCGATTGGTGGAACTTATGATGATTAGGGTTACCCTGAGGGTCTTGGAATATTTGGCAATTTTTAGGCGAAGAGGGGTGCGGGAGCACCACAGGTGGGCATAACCCCGCGTCTGGGCCCCAGGCTCACCCTGATTGGTGGTGCCCTCAGAGCTCCCCTCTGGTACTTCTTTGGCCCACCGGGTGTCTTCTGGTCCAGGAAAAATCTCCAAAAGTTTCGGCGTTTGGACTCCGTTTGGTATTGATTTCTGCGATGTAAAATACAAGCAAAAAACAGCAACTGGCACTGGGCACTATGTCAATAGGTTAGTCCCAAAAAATGATATAAAGTCGCTATAAAATGATTGCAAAACATCCAAGTATGATAATATAACTGCATGAATACTTCTCAAATATAGATACGTTGGAGACGTATCCAGGCGGCGCGGTGAAGGCGGAGGTGACGACGAGCGACGGGGGCGGCAGCGATTTGGGAGGGTGGGGATAGAACGAGAGGTGTGTGGGGGGGGGTTAATTTTAACGGGGGCGGCAGGGTAATTGCTAACGTTGGCCTACGTTGCCAATGCCATTGCTATTTTTTTATTTTTATAATTTTTCTTTTTTACTTTTATGGGCTAAGCACATTGTTTTATAGTCATATAGATGTGTTTGTTTACTATTTTATGTGTTTTATTTTCCTACTATTATTATATGTTAATTTTATATTATATTTTATTAATTTTTGTGTGTAAATATGTAAACATACAAGACCAATAATTAAAACACAACCACCGATCTCATAATCTGGCCTAGATACATAATAGTTGAAGGCTGAAAATAATAGCAATATATAATATATATATATATAATTTCTATTATACTACTCTTGATCTAGACACTACTGCGATGCTCTAACGTGACACTACGATCAGAGACCCTTTTGACGAAACTGTGTGCGGTTGAATCGCAAACGGGGATGTAGAAAAGTCAAAAAGTTGCAAAACGTTTGTGATGGCAGAGACATCAAACACGGTTCGATTTTAGTTACGTGTGCGATGCGGGGCATATGGTTGATCCATACGAACTGTTTGCGATTAGACAGAACAACAGAAACGGGCAGCCATATCAGTGTGTGCGATATGCGGCATACAGTTCGCTCCGATGAACTGTTTGCTATTAGGGAATGCAACAGAAACTGTCAGCAAGATCAAGATGTGTGTGATATACTGCATACGGTTCACTCGGAAGAACTATTTTCGATTAGGGAACAGAACAGAAACGGTTCAACTTAACAAGATGTGGTGATATGCGGCATACAGTTCAAATAGATGAACTATTTGCGATGAGCAAAAGAACACAAACGATTCGTGTAAACAAGATGTGTGTGATACGCAGCAAACAGCCCTCGGAGTGAAATGTTTGCGATGAGAAATTTAAACACAGACGGTTACTACAGTTAGTTCGTTGTGATTCTCTTTTCTACAAAAAACTTTGAAAATGCAAACTAGTTGCTTGCGGTGGCTAGGAGTATCGCACATGATGCGTCTGCGAGTACTTATGCACGATGATTAGTAAGTTACACATACGTTTCCTTATGTAACACGTGTTGTGATAATAACGCATGGCCACCAACAACGATATTCGGGTTGTGTGTGTGCTCCACTTAGTCTTCCCGCGCTCCAGCGAATGCTTCCCGCCGTCCACATGGGTGAATTTAAAATCCACGCCTCTTCCCTCATCGGTTTCTCGCCACCAGACTAATGGCTTGCTGCATATTACCCAGGCGACAACGCACCGTCACAACACCTGCGCAGATCTAGTCCTCCCCATCTACCATCAGTTATTCCAAGCATGCCAGGCAACGCCAAAGCTTCGATGTCGACCCCTACCTGCGTTACATCTTCAACGAGGAGAACGAGCCAGAGCAGGTCGGGAAGCAAGAGCTTCATCGGCCGGTGCGGCAGCATGGCCCATCGGCAGCGATATCGGCGTGACAGTCCTTGGGCGCACAATTGACATATCAGAGCAGTGTGATGAGCAGTTTGCCATCCACCGTGCAAAGATACAGAGCTACTCGGCGACATGATCAATGACCCACCCGAAGAGCTGTCGTCACCAGTGCTCATCGAGAGCCTGATGCCCGCAAGGAATGGGCAAAGGACCTCTGCGATCAGTCAAGACACAGCCAACCTGTGGCTTCATCATTGCCGGCGGGGCCGTGTCAACCTCGATCCCAACGATATGGTGGCCAGGCTCGAGCGCATCCTTGGTGGAGTTGATGTCCCGACGAAGTAGAACATCACAACGTGGTATAGGAGGATGCAGGTGATGGACGGAATTTGCTACCAGGCCAGAGAAATGGAAATGGAGCGGTTCCGTGGAGATATCATGCGCGCGATTGCACGCTGTGAGCTCTTCTGGAAGAGGCCCAGCGGCCCCAAGAGCCTCCTAGCACCAGCCGCTCCGTAGGCGGAGGCGGTCGGGACACTTGGAATGAATGGCCGCAAGGTGCTATGCTGATCATGGAGTCCGAGAAGACCATCGTCGGAAGGCCACCAGCTCAGCCTTTTAGCCTATATTTTATTATAATTGTATGCATATGTAGGTCGCGAGTGTTTTGGGCATTGCCGCATGTGGCATTTTAAATTATCATGAATATGTAAGACAATTATTAACCGTTGCCATTGTAAATTTGCTCAAGGCGAGAAGAGGCGGGCAGGGAGAGAGCACAGCGCACCGCGGGGCCCAATGGCGAGCAAAAGCGGGACGGACGCGAGCAGAGCGCGTTGCGGGCCACCTCAACGACGAGCAGAGCGTGCCGCGGCCGCCTCAACGGCGAGAAACCACGTGGTCAACCTTCTGGCACCATGTGGGAGGCGCGACGGTGCATCCATCGGACACGATGGTGATATCTTAACCGTGTGTGATAGTGGCAGACACGCACGTACATCCAAGAAAGCGGGGCCACGTACGCATCTGGGGACCGTTTCGGCCTTGCGATGCGGTGGCATATGGTTGATCCATAAGAATTGTTTACGATGAGCCAGAACAACAGAAACGGGCTTTGTAGGCCCAGAACCATCATAAATTTGACCTTGTTTCTCGTCACATTGCAGATTACAATGCAATAGGTAATTGCAAATCTGTTCTCACCGGTCAAACCAATATGTGTTCACACTTAGCACGGGCTATAAAAACTACCCACTCGAAAATCACTTCACAGTTTCTCTTTCATCACCCACAAAACTGGTATTCCTGTCAAGTCGCTCCGCCATGACCGGGTAGGAGGGTAGTTTCGGGTGGACATATAACAAGGAGCAAAGACCAAGGCCACGGAAGCATAGAGGGTCCTGCCGCCACACGGCAGCCGTGCAGAGATGTCCAGGGGCGCCGCGGAGCCCTCGAACGAGCTTCTCACCGGCACGCGAGGGCTCTCACAAGCGCCTCGCGCATCGGTGATCGCGACGAGCTGGCGTGCTCAAGTCCTTGGCCGGCGACGACGACATTCTCGCTGGCCTCATTAAGCAGCAGGAGCTGGTCGACGGCTTGATGAAGCTGCCGAGATCAGCGATGCCTCGGTTGAGAAGGTGACCGGCCTCGTCGAGCAACTCATGGGTGACAATGGGAAGCTCCTCAAGGCGCTCGCCAAGAAGGAGGAGGAGGCTGCCGGCTTGGAAGATGCTGCATGAGCAGAGCAGTGCCTCGGGGATGATGCAGACAGTGGTCGTCGAGGAACTGATGGGTGACTTGAGGAAGCTCCGGATCGAGCGCAGCAGGAGGTGGATGAATCCGTGGCTGCTTTCAAGCAAAGTCGTGAGGAGTTGAAGAAGGAGCTGGAGGATGTCGTCGCCGGCGATCCATCACGGAGTAGTACAGACAGTAGCAACCCAGATCGTTTTCTATGATTTCCTTCTTCTCTTGCCCCCGTGTCTTCCGGGCTTTGCCGCAGTGGCATTTTAAATTATCCGGAATATGTAAGACAATTATTATCCGCGCCATTGTAAATTGTCGTCGTATTATCCATTGCCATTTTATTGTCCGTAGATCCGTTGCCCTATGTGGCATTTTAAATTAGGCCAGAATACGAGTTGAAAACATGAACAAAACAAATGCTAACGTTGAGCGGGGCCATGGGATCACAAGCAAATACCCTCCGTCACGGTGCTTAATTAATCGCGTGTTAAACAGTGGGCTCGGCCACCATTAATGGAGAAGTTGTGAGCAAGGCGGGGCGGCTGGTGGATGGAGTCAAAGAGCTCGCTTCCCAGTGAGCATGGGCGGCCTTCTGCTCGCACGTGTCCCGTCGAGCCTGCGAGGTGGACAGGATGCATGCGTCCGTCGAGCTGCGTGGTGGACTGCTCGCACGTCCCGTCAAGCGCACGGCAGACTACTCGCGCTTGTCCCGTCTAATCAAATAGCTGCACGCACGCCACCGAGTATGGTTAAATTTTGGCACAAAATGCAAAGATGACCAATGAACGAGGACGGAGGTAGTACTATCCCATAAGAAAAGAGGGAGCTGTGGCCGCACTTAAATGGTTAGGCAAAACATGGTTCATTAATACAATCGTTTGCGATATTAATGTGCAGCTATTTGTTTCAAAAGGACTTCATTGGGTATTAATGTATGCGCCTTGTCTCAAACTGGACGATTTTTTTACCACGGCATATATGTGCCATGTCATGAAACCATGCCAAGTTTCATGTTTTGGGTGAGTTTTCGATTTACTGGGATTTAAAAACCAAGATTCTCAATGTTTCAGGACGATGAGAAGTTTGTAATTCATTCCCATTCCTTCAATGAGACCTAAACATGCACCCAATGACACATGTATGATTTTCCACCCATTTTGCTTCACTAGAGCATGTGCTTGTAGTTCAAATAAATTATGGACTACATTAAATGCCTAGAGAAACTCATAATATAAAATGGCCAAACGAAACCCTGAACAGTTCAAATTTTAGCACGACACTCTGTTATTCTATGTTGCCTGTAGTAAAAACAAGTTCAAGGCGAGAAGAGGCAGCGATTATCATTTCGCCACAAGAGGGGCAGTTTCCCTACCGGAACCATGAGGGTTGTGAGGATAGAGACCTCGTGCATTTGTAAGAGGACTTGTAATAAGCTTGGCCCAAAATGGACAATTATTTTACCACGACATATATGTGCCATGTAGTGACACCATGCCAGTTTCATGATTTTCTGGTGAGTTTTGGATTTACGGAGATTTAAAAACAGAGATTCGCATGTTTGCCGAGACGGTGAATTCATTCCCATTCCTTCCATGGGACATAAACATGCACCCCAAGGGACACATGTATGTTTTCTAGCCATTTTGGTGCATGGAGCATGTATTGTTTAGTCGGATTTTAATTATGGACATTAAATGCCTAGAAAAACTCAATTAATGAATAAAAAAGGTCAAACCAACCCTGAATAATTTCAAAGTTCAGCGTGAATCTCTCGTTGTTCCAGTTGCTTGTAGAAGAAAATACAAGGCTAGAAGAGGGAGCGATTATCGTTTCGCCCACAAGGGGACACTTTTCCTATCGAGACCACGAGGGTTCTTGCGATAGGCTCGGTTTGTAGAGGTTTGTAGTAAAGCTTGGCCCAAATTGGAAATGTTTTTACCACGACATATATGTGCCATGACGTGACACCATGCCAACTTTCATGACTTTCTGGTGAGTTTTGGATTTACGGGGATTTAAAAACGAGATTCCAAATTTTGAGGATGAGCCAGGACGCGTCGGTACGGTTGTAATTCATCCCATTCCTTGCATGGGACCTAAACATGCACCCAAGGATACATGTATAATTTTTCTAGCCATTTTGGTGAACTGGAGCATGTATTTGTAGTTCAGATTTGAATTATGGACATTAAATGCCTAGGAAACTCAATTATTAGGTGGATAAAAGGCCCAAAAGAACCCTGAATAATTTTAAATTCGCACGGATATCCTGTCATTCCATGTTGCCTTAGAAGAAAATACAAGGGAAAAGAGGCAGTGATTATCGTTTTGCCCACAAGGGGGACACGTTCCCTATCAAAACCACGAGGTTTCTTGAGAGAAGCTCGGTTTGTAAGAGGCTTGTAATAAAAACTTGCCCCAAAATGGACAAAAAAATTCCTCAACATATATGTGCCATGTCGTGACACCATGCCAAGTTTCACGATTTTCGGGTGAGTTTTGGATTTACGGGTATTAAAAAACGAGATTCTTCCCATGAAATGTTTTCAAATAGCACACGGTTCACTCACAAAAGCCGTGTGCCTACCAAACCGTGGCCGACGCCCCTGCTGCGTGCGGTGTGAGTCGTGCGTTCTGATTGGCCAGAACCCAAAACCCACGGATCATACGTCTGCACCGTTGGATGCTCAGATCGAACAGCAATCCTCATCCCTTTCGACAGCACATGCAGTTCCGGTGGTGATTTTATTTTATGGGTAAGCATTGTGCGCATGCATCATGCTAGCTCACGCTTCCTTCTCTACTAGTTTTCTATATCAATGTTGTTTATATCCAAACATGCTACCGTTTCCCGCCACTCCTCCTATCGGTTTCCCGCCTCTCTTCCCATCATTTTCCCGCTGCCAGTGTCAGTGCTCATAGAAGGCTAGGCGCCGACACAGGCCATGTAAATATCGCACACAGTTTCTAAAAGCACAATGTGTGTGATAGTAGGGAGTAGTCTCCATAGGGTGACCAGCGTGAAACGCCTTAAAGGCAAGGAGGCAATTCCTATCAGCAAGGGGCAGCTTCCCATCCGCTAGCCTAGTCGAATAGAACGCAGAAGTTAGCGTGTCGGGCTGGAGTAGTCTCAGGATGGGTACCGGTGGGAAGTTGCATATCTCAAGCTTCATTTAAACGTTATGATATGGTCATTATAGAGAAAATGTCTCTATAGTGACCTGTCATGGCGATTATATAAACTTGGGATCCTTGTTTTGCTAATTTGTAGACTTGTTTTTTATTGGTTATTTTTGTTCTAAAAATCAAAGAATGATCGACTCTATAATGACCTATCATGGCGAATATATAAACCTTGGGATCCTTGTTTCGCTAATTTGTAGACTATGTTCTTTATTGGTTATTTTTTGTTCTCAAAAATCAAAGAATGATCGACATCTGTAGGCCCACACAAATTATCCCTTTGACTCAAAGACGAGAAGGGTTACTCTTTGCTATGTTAGAGCAAATCAAGTTTTAGCACATGCGTTGGACAGCACCTGGCCCCTACCCCCCCCCCCCCCACCTGTCTCGAAGTTGCGTACCCGACATCGTACGTCTTTAACCTAGCCACGGGGGTACGATGTTTAGTTGTAATGTTACTAATGGTCGTTGGTGACCATCAAACTGTGCTTTCGGGATTTAAAAAACAATCACACACCAGACCCATACATTTTTTTTGGGTGCATGCAGGGATAGGGGGGGGGGGTGTTCTGATCGAGCATGTCTCCCTTGTGCGGGTTTATAGACGCGCACATATCTGTGGCTCCTCGGGGTATATATATTATCCTTGACCGATAACGAGGGGGGCCACACACAATCTATCCCTTTGACCCGACATACGAGAAGGGTTTGACCTGATTGTTCCTATTGCTATGTGTGCCATGTTAGACCAAATAAAGTTTGAGGCGATGTGTTGGACGACCACCCCACCCACCCACCACCCCCCCCCCCCCCCCCCGCCGCTGCTCGAAGTTGGGAAACACGCGACATAGTTGTGGCCCATCGAAGTTGTGCATTCGGGATTTAAACACATCACACACCACCGTACCCATACATATTTTCGGGCCTCATGCAGTGTATACGGGGTCTTCTGATCGACCACGTCTCCCTTGTGCGGTTTTTTGTGATGACACGCATACCTATGGGCTCCTCGAGTGTATATATATCATCCCTTTGACCGATAACGAGGGGTATGTGTTAGCCATGAATGGATTCCTCCTAGTTCGTGTTAGGTCCGGTCACCATCACATGTCGCTCAACCAAAGCTCGAGCTCATGCTTTGTCAGGATTCCCTCCCACTTGCTCGGATTGCTGGGTTCAACCGACACCATACCCTGTGTATCTCGTCCTTAACGACCTGGCTATCATGGTTGTTGTCTGTATCGAGAGGCAAGCGCCACATCTAAATTGTACATTATTCTATATTGAAAACACACATCACCCCTTCCAACGTACATCATTTTGGGCCGCATGCAGGCGGTGCTAGTTTTGTGGTCCCTCTCATGCGATTTTTTATGATGGTTCAATCTATTGGCCCAAGCGGTTTATCGACAACAATAGTTATCGTTTGACCAAACAATAGATTCACTGGTCCGTCTTATGGTAGGTCATGGCGACATGCATCTATGACCAAAGTATCATTACGTGCATCCGCCCCGCTGACACGAAGTGGGAGGTGTGTCAAGCACCCTAGCTAGCTATGACATTATGTCATTATAGATATATCCAAGGGTGCTTTCAGGTTTGCGAGGCAGGTGCCACCAAAGTTGTGCATTGTGTATTTAAAGCTTTAAACATCACACCCTATATTCCAACATATATTTGGCCACTTCTAGGTGGTTCTTGACTTTTGGCCCCTCCCATCGATCTTCGACGACGCGCCCAACCATGGGCCCGTGCGGTCAAAGTTGTGCATTGGAATTTTGAACATCACAGACCACCCTTTTCACTCATATATATTTGGGCCACACGCTGGTGTGGCTATCTTCTGACCCTCTCTAACATTTTTTTTGCTGCAAAGACTCTGACGACGCTCAATGGACACTGGTATAATGGATTAACCGTGGGTGATGCAAGTGCGCTGTGAATCACCACGACTACGCAAGCGCGAGCAAAGGTGGAGGTACTGGCTTAACCATGTGCGATGCAAGTGCGCTATAAAATCACCACATGCGCAAGCTAAAGGCAGGTAGTTTATTTAGATTGAATTCCATGTCTGTGTCTAAAAATTAGGACGAACCGTGTGCAATAGACCAGCTAGCTAGAAATCAAAAAACAAACTACCCGCCTTGAGCGTTGCAAAAATCGGCGGTTCCGCCGCTTTTCCTTATTATCATACACGCATATTATTATTGGACCGTGCGCGATCTTGGGTACTCCCGCCCCGCATCAATTCCTTTACCCAAATTTTAGTAGCCCTCGTACTTCAACCATCTCCCACACTCCTCCAGCACCGACCTTATAGTAAAATTGCAGTAGCCGAGGCATTTGAACTGTCGCCCTCCCTCGTCCAGCACCATCTCCACCCACCATTACTAAAATTTTCAGTAGCCACGGCGTATCCTCAAACACCCCCCCCCCCGACATTTCCCCCACCCGGACCCCTCCCCGCTCGAACCCTAGCTCGCTACAGCAGATGGCGCTGCCGCCAGCAACCCCTGTCGGTCTGCCCATTCCTCCTAGCTTAGATAATAAAGTTCAGGTTACCCAGCGATTCCCATACCATCGCCCCACTCCCCTGAGTTTTTAGATGAGGCCTGTGTTGTCCCTCACCGCCAGATCCACATCCGCTGCTCTAGAATGTCGCAGCCTAAGCTCGACCACGTATCCCGGGGAGCCCGATGAGCGTTCGGCCAAGAAGAGGTTTATCATGGCCTCTCCGGCGGATGTTGGCGAGGTGGCTGCCGTTCGCCCCGACCTGTCGATCCCGGAGCAACACCTCGCCGCGGAAGCCGGCGAAGACGTTGACTATGTTGCCATGTCGAAGGCTTCACGTTAGCGGGCTAGCGTATTACTGTATCTCAGGAAAGCTGGCTACGATATCAAGCCCGTCGACAGCGACGGCTTCACGCGGGCCATGTCACATGTTAAGTCGTCCATCCCCAACCCCTCTAGTTCAACCGCCGTCGATCTCTTCGATGACCCTGCCGCTGATCTCCTCCGCCACGCAGTCAAGGATTTGTGATCCATGTACGCCATCGAGCCCATTTTGTCATTTTTGAAGGACATGTTCTATGGCAGCGGCTTGGGATCCTCAATTGCCAAGTCAGATCTCATCGACCATGACCACGAGGAGGGCACCCACGAAGGTTCTTCCAAGGTGAAACAACCCATTTGTGACATCAGAGAGCGCACCATGGGTCTGTGCTCTTCCAACTAGAAGGATCTCGTCCATGACATGTGAGGCAACATCCTATCAGCAAATCTTACCTTTTCTAGCTTGCCAACCTGTACCCTTTGTTGTAGTAGCATTTGCCATGCGGTGTTTTAACTGTGCCGTGTTTAATTATTTCAGTTATGCAAAAATGTATTGTTTAATAGGGCTATGTGATGTTTAAGTATGAATTGTCCACTTCAATTTCACGAATGGCTATATTTGGTTGTTTATAGTGAGTAGATGCCTTGTTTATCTGTATTTGGTTGTTAGGTTGGCTGCAGTGAGCATTTTTCAGTTATCGAGCAGATGCCTTGTTTATCTGTATTTGGTTCTTAGGTTGGTTGCAGTGAGAATTTTTCCAGTTATCAAGCAGATGCCTTGTTTATTTGTATTTGGTTGTTAGGTTAGTTGCAGTGAGCATTTGTCCAGTTTTCAAGCAGATGCCTTGTTTATCTGTATTTGCTTGTTAGGTTGGTTGCAGTGAGCATTTGTCCAGTTTTCAAGCATATGCCCTGTTTATCTGTATTTGCTTGTTAGGTTGGTTGCAGTGAGACTCTGTCCAGTTTTCAATGGCTATATTTGGTTGTTATACTGATCATTTATGCCTTGTTTATTTCAATCATTCACAATGTGATGTTCATTATGTGCAAGTCAGAACTGTGCCGCTCGATTACATCAATACCACTTTGAACGGCTATATTTGGTTCCAGTTATGCCTGGTGTAGTTAACACATGCCCTTTATTTCAGTTTTACACATTTATCCAGTGTGATGTTTAAGCATTACCTACATTCTATTCATTTTCAACAATACCAGTTTGAATTGCAATATTTGATGGTTGTTAAGCCTATTGTAGGTAACATTGCCTTCCATTTTATATCTGCTTTAACAGCATGCTGAAACCAACACATTCAAGCTATCATTTGGAGATGATGTTGTTTACCTTTGCTATATTTGTTTGATGTTAAGGTTGTTGTACTTATCATGCCTTTCCACTACTTAAGCAGGACAACAACGGGAGTGGCCACCATTTTCCGCCGAGGTTAGTTTCATCCCTCGGCTTGTACTCCCCCCGTCGTTCCATAATGTAGTGCATATAGATCTAGGCCTGGACACTTGTTAGCTTCTAATATTGACTTGTTGCTTGTAGGTACATATGCCCTTGGCAAGGATCCACGCATCAACCCTTTTTGCGTATGGGGCAATGAGATATTCATGAACAAGCATCAAGTGAGGAAACTGATAAGGATTATTAGCAAAAAGATACGAACGGTGGCAAGCAAATTATTTGTTTATGCTCTATCCAACACAACAGTGAGCTGTAGGATGGTAACTACAAACTCTGCAGCCTTCTCTTTTTACTGCCCATAATGAGTTGTTAGACAACAATGTCTGAATCATTTTCGTTCACAGTGGTTCCCGAAGCAGTGTACTCAAGATTACCTCACAAAGTACATGATTGGTGGACACGCAATGAAGGTTAAAGTATTTCATCCAGACTACAATGAGCATCGAGAAGTCCTAATGAAGACAGTGAAGGATGGACGGGCAACCATCACAAGGGGTTTGCCTAGAGTCGTGCGCGCATTACGCATGGAGGAGAGCACAATGTGGGCATTCCGCTTCACCTTCTCCAGCAACCAGAATGTCTTTCACCTCTCTCTTTACAGTCTTTAGTACAACTATGGTTCATCATTCTTTCCTTGGTGCTTCTGTAGTTCTTCAGTATATGTACCTGTGCATCGAATTATGCATTCGTGGTTGAACCTATATTTGTAATAAACATGGTTGGATATGAAATAAGTGATTGCCTACTTTCAAATTCAAAACATGTGATTTTTAAATTTGGGATTAAATTAGGGATTACACTGCACACGGTTTGCGAAAGAGAAACATCTGTGATAGACGTGGAGATCAGACACATTTCTCGGATCCACTACATGTGGGATCAATCTCTACTGCACACACGATTAGCCAAGAAAAAACGTGTGCGATTAACAACAGCATCGCACACAGTTCTTTCTTATTAAATGTTTGCGAAAGTCACCTTATCACACACGCTTCGCAATTATGGACTGTTTATGATGTTGTCCACGTCGCAAACGTTTGGTCATAGAAGAACGCGTGCGATATGTCTTCATCCAACGCGGGTATGACGGATGAATCGTGTGGGATGTATTCAAGCTTCGCATATAGTTTTATAGGGACAACTGTATGCGTTCTTACATCGAATGATATACAGTTGAGGAAAAGTTAATGTGTGTGATTGTCTGCTTCTATAATCG
>CM022302.1:369072276-369090975 GCA_011799875.1 Thinopyrum elongatum | reverse complement strand
AGTGCCGAGGGTGAAACCTCTTGTAGCACTTCTGATGTTAACTCTGTAGAGTAGCTATTCGGTCGTGGTCATCGAGGGTGATTCCTCCTTCACCGCTTCCGATAACGACGCTGTCGTACAACACCTCAAGTGTGGACCCAGTGAGGGTGATTCCTCCTAGTTCACCTTGACGGATACATCGAGTGGGAATTCAATGAGGGTGATACCTCGGATTCCCTGATGTTATGGACACACGGATACTTGGACTTTACAATGTTACTTGGAAAGGCGGGTCGACCCTGAGGGGTACCCGCGTGTGATGTGAAGGCGGGTTGCCAGTGTGGTGCCCAAGTGGTGAATACGAGGCGCGGCCGGGCATTCTTAACCCTTGCCGCAAGTCCTCGAGACGGGGCGACGGGGTCACATCTTTCGTGAGTCTCTGCTCGTTACCGCAAGCCCTAGTCCTAACGATTTGGATATTTGATCCGAGCAGGCCTCTGGCCTGATAGCACTAACCATCACGTGGGCATAGTATGGGCGTTCTGCATCGTATGCATCAGCCGAAAGCTCTGTCAGACGTCCAGTTCAGCAGTGCGGCATGGAGTGATTGGCGCCATTTCGGTGGTGCTTGGATCTGGGCCATGTACGCAACGACCCGGAGGGCGAGGGGCGATGGCCAAGACCCCCTTGCGCTTAGGATGTAGACCGGCGGGGATCTCTCTGCTGAGCCGTAGGTAGGGTTGCGATGTGTCGTTTGGCCGAGGCCGGGCATGACCGAGGAAAGTGTGTCCGGCCGAAGTTAATCGAGCGTGTTGGGTAAGTTGGTGCACCCCTGCAGGGAAGAACATTTCTATCGATAGCCGGTCCTACGGTAAAGGACACTCGGAGTTGTATCCCGATCGATACAACTAGAACTGGACCCTTGAGACGTTAACAGGTTGATGACTGTATTGGCTCTGGGATCGCTTTCTCATAGGGAGTCGAGAAAGGATCTCAGGACGAGGTTTGATGACTTTATGGCTCTGGGATTGCTTTCTCGCAGGGAGTCGAGAAAGGATCTCTGGGTGAGGTTGATAATATTACTGCTACATTATATGGTATTGTTCTACTCTCTTCTACTGCTGCAAGACCGCTGAAGATGCTAGTCTTCGATAGGACTAGGCCTTCTCTCTATTCTTGCATTTCTGCAGCCCAGTCCACATATACAGCCTCCCCTTGAAAATGTTGCATATGTAGTGTAGATCCTTGCTTGCTGAGTACTTCTGAGTACTCACGGTTGCTTTGTTTTCCTTTTCCTCCCCGTATCAGTTTGTCGTGACCAGAGGACGGAGCCCCCTGGGACAGATGCCCCGACGATCGCTACTACTACTACCCAGAGGATGGATACTACTACGAGTTGACTGACGACCAGGAGTAGGATCGGAGGGTCCCAGGCAGGAGGCCTGCGCCTTTCGATCGTAGTGTTTTATTTTTGCCCCGCCTTTCTAAAGGCCTTTCTGTTTCTCTTTTATATCTGTACTCAGATATCTGATGCTTCCGCTGACGCTTGTATGCCATCGAGCTATGTATTCGAGCCCTCGAGGCCCTGGCTTGTAATATAAAGCTTGTATGACTTTATTTATGTTTTAGAGTTGTGTTGTGATATCTTCCCGTGAGTCCTTAGGCTTGATCGTGTGCATTTGCGTGTATGATTAGTGCACGATCGGGCCGGGGGCGTCACAATATGTGACGCCCTGTTGGGCCTGCTTGCACTGTGGGCCTGCATCCTGGCCCATTTCTAGGGTTTCTAGTCGTATGCAGGCCGTGGTGGCAAGTAGGTGGGCCTTTTTTATTTTTTGCATTTCTTATTTTTAGTTATATATATATATTAAAAAATTTAATGTTATTTTTAGTTATATAATTTTAGTTGCATAAATTTTTATATAATTTTAGTTGCATAAATTTTATCTAATTTTAGTTACATAAGTTTTATTTTTTATTGATTCTTTTTAGTTGATTCCTTTTGTTATTAGAGTTTTATAAAAGATTTTTAGTTTTTTATTAAGTTTGTAACAAAAACTTAATATGAATTTTTTTTTATTATATTTTTTTAACAAATAAATACTTTGATAATTTTGTTATTTGTGATTTTTGATTCTTTTTGCTATTGAAGAATATTATATTTAATTGATTCTTTTTAGTTCATTCTTTTTGCTATTAGAGTTTCATAAAAGCTTTTTAGTTCATTCTTTTTGCTATTAGGGTTTTATAAGAGCTTTGTAATTCATTCTTTTTGGTATTAGTTCATTCTTTGAGCTAAATGACCCTGAAATTGAAAAGTAGTACAAATGAACTCTGAAAAGGTTGAAAGTTGGCATGGTATCATCATTTCACCCACATAGCATGTGCTAAAAAGTTGAGAGGGTTACGGCAAAAACTGCATGCACTTCGTGTACAAAATGGACAATCTCTTTCGAAGTATCAGGGTTTTCGGACGAAAACTGATTTGTTACAAAGGCATTTAATTTTTTTAAACTTATTTCAACTCCAGACTTTTTGTGCGTTCAACATGCACCATTCAAAGCCACATCATCAATTTTCAACCATTTCTGACTTCATTTTCTATTTTCATGCATTTACTGGTTTTTTTAGCTAAATGACCCTGAAATTGAAAAGCACTACAAATGAACTCTGAAAAGGTTGAAAGTTGGCATGGTATCATCATTTCACCCACATAGCATGTGCTAAAAATTTGAGAGGGTTACAGCAAAAACTGCATGCACTTCATGTACAAAATGGACAATCTCTTTCGAAGTATTAGGGTTTCGGATGAAAACTCATCTGTTACAAAGGCATTTCATTTTTTAACTTATTTCAACTCCAGACTTTTTGTGCGTTCAACATGCACCATTCAAAGCCACATCATCAATTTTCAACCCTTTTTGACTTCATTTGCTATTTTTCATGCATTTACTGATTTTTTAGCTAAATGACCCTGAAATTGAAAAGCACTACAAATGAACTTTGAAAAGGTTAAAAGTTGGCATGGTCTCATCATTTCACCCACATAGCATGTGCTAAAAAGTTGAGAGGGTTTCGGCAAAAACTGGATGCACTTCGTGTACAAAATGGAAAATCTCTTTCGAAGTATCAGGGTTTCGGACGAAAACTCATCTATTACAAAAGGGATTTCATTTCTTGATATGTAACTGTAGTGATATTCTAGATAAAAGCCATCATTAGAATAGTTCTGGAGAGAAAGTCTTCACTTTTTCTTCGCGTGTGTCCCTTGCTTATTGCGCCGTAACCATGGATAATCTTCACCGTTTAACAGGGTGCTTGGGTCAGCCTTCACTTTGAAGGGAGGAATTTCATGAAACTTTTCATAATCTTTAGACATGTCTCTCTTGCCCTCCACTCCCACGATGTCTCTTTTCCCTGAAAGAACTATGTGGCGCTTTGGCTCATCGTATGATGTATTCGCTTCCTTATCTTTTCTTTTTCTCGGTTTGGTAGACATGTCCACATAGAAAACATGCGCCACATCATTGGCTAGGATGAATGGTTCGTCTGTGTACCCAAGATTGTTGAGATCCACTGTTGTCATTCTGTACTGCGGGTCTACCTGTACCCCGCCTCCTGACAGATTGACCCATTTGCACCGAAACAAAGGGACCTTAAAATCATGTCCATTGTCAAGTTCCCATATGTCCACTATGTAACCATAATATGTGTCCTTTTCCCTGTTGGTTGCTGCATCAAAGCGGACACCACTGTTTTGGTTGGTGCTCTTTTGATCTTGGGCGATCGTGTAAAATGTATTCCCATTTATCTCGTACCCTTTGTAAGTCAATACAGTCAAAGATGGTCCCCTGGCCAACGAGTACAACTCATCTCCAACAATCTTGTTACCCATGAGATGTGTTTGCAACCAACTGCCAAAAGTCCTGATGTGTTCACATGTAATCCAATCGTCACACTGCTCCGGGTGTTTGGAGCACAGAATATTCTTGTGTTCATTGACATACGGGGTCACCAAGGTAGAATTCTGCAGAACTGTGTAGTGTGCTTGACCCCAAGAATGCCCGTCCCTACATATTATTGAGTCTGCTCCTAGCGTGCCTTTTCCAGTCATTCTCCCCTCATACCGCGATTGAGGGAGACCAATTGGCTTAAGGTCAGGAATGAAGTCAACACAAAACCCAATGACCTCCTCTGTTTGATGGCCCATGGAGATGCTTCCTTCTGGCCTAGCACGGTTATGAACATATTTCTTTAAGACTCCCATGAACCTCTCAAAGGGGAACATATTATGTAGAAATACAGGGCCCAGAATGGCAATCTCGTCGACTAGATGAACCAGGACGTGCGTCATGATATTGAAGAAGGATGGTGGGAACACCAGCTCGAAACTAACAAGACATTGCACCAAATCATTCTTTAACCTTGGTAGGATTTTTGGATTGATTACCTTCTGAGAGATTGCATTGAGGAATGCACATAGCTTCACAATGGCTAATTGAACATTTTCCGGTAGAAGCCCCCTCAATGCAACCGGAAGCAGTTGCGTCATAATCACGTGGCAGTCATGAGACTTTAGGTTCTGGAACCTTTTCTCTGGGATATTTATTATTCCCTTTATATTGGACGAGAAGCCAGACGGGACCTTCATACTGAGCAGGCATTCAAAGAAGATTTCCTTCTCTTCTTTGGTAAGAACGTAGCTGGCAGGACCTTGATACTGCTTTGGATGCATGCCGTCTTTTTCGTGCACACGTTGCTGGTCCTCCCGTGCCTCCGGTGTATCTTTTGTCTTCCCATACACGCCCAAGAAGCCTAGCAGGTTCACACAAAGATTCTTCATCACGTGCATCACGTCCAATAGGGTAGGTCCCAAAATATAGATTTCTTCTTCCACATGGGTGCGCGTCCCTCAGCGTCATTCGGAACAGATAGTCCGCCAGGACCCTTTCCAAAGATTACTTGTAAATCATTGACCATAGCAAGTATGTGATCACCAGTACGGAGGGCGGGCTTCTTCCGGTGATCTGCCTCACCTTTGAAATGCTTGCCTTTCTTTCGACATTGATGGTTGGTCGAAAGAAATTGACGATGTCCCAGGTACACATTCTTCCTGCATTTGTCCAAATATATACTTTCGGTGTCATCTAAACAATGCGTGCATGCGTGGTATCCCTTGTTTGTCTGTCCTGAAAGGCTACTGAGAGAAGGCCAATCATTGATGGTTACAAACAGCAACGCATGTAGGTCAAATTCCTGTTGTTTGTGCTCATCCCACACACGTACACCTTTTCCATTCCACAGCTGTAAAAGTTCTTCAACTAATGGCCTTAGGTACACATCAATGTCATTGCCGGGTTGCTTAGGGCCTTGGATGAGCACTGGCATCATAATGAACTTCTGCTTCATGCACAACCAAGGAGGAAGGTTATAGATACATAGAGACACGGGCCAGGTGCTATGATTGCTGCTCTGCTCCCCAAAAGGATTAATGCCATCTGCGCTTAAACCAAACCATACGTTCCTTGCGTCACCTGCAAAGTCCCCCCAGCTTCTCTCGATTTTTCTCCACTGCGACCCGTCAGCGGGTGCTCTCAACTTCCCGTCTTTCTTACGGTCCTCTTTGTGCCATCGCATCAACTTGGCATGCTCTTTGTTTCTGAACAGACGTTTCAACCGTGGTATTATAGGAGCATACCACATCACCTTGGCAGGAACCCTCTTCCTGGGGCACTCGCCCTCAACATCACCAGGATCATCTCGTTTGATCTTATACCGCAATGCACCGCATACCGGGTATGCATTCAATTCCTCGTACTCACCGCGGTAGAGGATGCAGTCAGTAGGGCATGCATGTATCTTCTGCACCTCCAATCCTAGAGGGCATAGAACCTTCTTTGCTTCGTACGTACTGTCAGGCAATTCGTTATCCTTTGGAAGCTTCTTCTTCAATATTTTCAGTAGCTTCCCAAATCCGTTGTCAGATACACCATTGTCTGCCTTCCATTGCAGCAATTCCAGCGTGGTACCGAGCTTTGTGTTGTCATCTTCGCAATTTGGGTACAACCCTTTTTTGTGATCCTCTAACATGTGATCGAACTTCAACTTCTCCCTTTCACTTTGGCATTGTCTCTTTGCATCAACAATGACCCGGCGAAGATCATCATCGGGCACATTGTCTGGTTTCTCTTGATCTTCAGCTTCCCCCGTTGTAGTATAACCGTATTCAGGGGGCGGATAGTTGTCATCATCCTTTTCTTCTTTGTTGTCTTCCATCATAACCCCTCTTTATCCATGCTTGGTCCAAACATTATAGTGTGGCATGAAACCCTTCTCAAGTAGGTGGACGTGAAGGGTTTTCGAGTTAGAGTAATCCTTCGTATTCCCACAGATAGGGCATGGACAATACATAAAACCATTATGCTTGTTTGCCTCAGCCACTTCGAGAAAATTATGCAGGCCCTCGATGTACTCGGAGGTGCATCTGTCACCGTACATCCATTGCCGGTTCATCTGCGTGCATTATATAATTAAGTGTATCAAAAACCATTACAGAACATCATGCATAAAGAAGTGACCAAATTAATACAAGTTCATCATCACATTAAAACCAAAGTACAGTAGTGATCAAATGTTATTACTGGAAAAATAAATACATAAAGTTCATACATAGTTCTCATAGAACAATATATAGCTCTCTAGAGCATCTAATTAAAACATACATTGAAACTATGTAAAACATTTCAATGCAACAACAAATGCGATCATAATCGCAACTAAGGTAACAATTGATCCAACGGCATAATGATACCAAGCCTCAGTATGAATGGCATATTTTTTAATCTTTCTAATCTTCAAGCGCATTGCATCCATCTTGATCTTGTGATCATGGACGACATCCGCAACATGCAACTCCAATTCCATCTTCTCCTCCTCAATTCTTTCCAATTTTTTCTTCAAGTAATTGTTTTCTTTTTCAACTAAATTTAACCTCTCGACAAGAGGGTCGGTTGGAATTTCCGGTTCACATACCTCCTAGATAAAAACATCTATGTCACGTTGGTCGGCATAATTGTCATAAACACTAAATGAAACAAATCATAATAAAAGATAATATACCACATCCGAATCTTAGACAGGACGAGGGCCGACGGGGGCGGATACCAAAACCATGGCACTATATAATAACAAACAATAATAAAAGTAAGAAAATTATACAAGTATCTATCTAAATCATACAAGTAAGGATTTTTTTCTTTTAGAAAGAAGACAAGAACAAGAGGCTCACCACGGTGGTGCCGGCGACGAGATCGGCGCGGGCAATTGACGGCGGTGAGGACGGGGACGGGACGGGACGGACCGCCAAACCTAGACAAATCTTGAGGAAAATGGAGCTTGGAGGTCGAGCTTGGAGAGGAGAAAGCTTAAATGTTGCTCGGGCATTTCATCGAACACCTCATGTGCATAGGAGGTGAGAGCAGAGCAACACACACCTGCACACGCCGGCCGGCCAAAAAACAGAGGAGTGAGCGGGCATGGGAGAGCATATATATAGACATCTCTTTAGTCCCGGTTGGTGGCTATGTGACGCCCCCGGCTCGATCTTGCACTAATCATACACGCAAATGCACACGATCAAGTCTAAGGACTCATGGGAAGATATCACAACACAACTCTAAAACATAAATAAAGTCATACAAGCTTTATATTACAAACCAGGGGCCTCGAGGGCTCGAATACATAAGCTTGCGTACAAGCGTCAGGGGAAGCATCAGATATCTGAGTACAGATATAAAAGAAAACACAGAAAGGCCTTTAGAAAGGCGGGGCAAAAGAAAACACTACGATCGAAAGGCGCAGGCCTCCTGCCTGGGACCCTCCGAACCTACTCCTGGCCGTCAGTCAACTTGTAGTAGCATCCATCCTCGGGGTAGTAGTAGTAATAGTCGATCGACGGGGCATCTGTCTCAGGGGGCTCCGTCCTCTGGTCACGACAAACTAATATGGGGAGAAAAGGAAAACAAAGCAACCGTGAGTACTCAGAAGTACTCAGCAAGCAAGGATCTACACTACATATGCAACATTTTCAAAGAATGGCTGTATATGTGGACTGGGCTGCAGAAATGCCAGAATAGAGAGAAGACCTAGTCCTATCGAAGACTAGCATCTTCAGCGGTCTTACAGCAATAGAAGAGAGTAGGACAGTACAATATAATGTAGCAGTATCATTAAGTCTCAACCTCACCTAGAGATCCTTTCTCGACTCCCTGCGAGAAAGCAATCCTAGAGCCATACAGTCATCAACCTCGTCCTGAGATCCCTTCTCGACTCCCTGCGAGAAGCAATCCCAGAGCCATAGTATCCAAGTATCCAGTTCTAATTGTATCAATCAGGATACAATTCCGAGTGTCCTTTACCGTAGGACCGGCTATCGATAGAAGTTTTCTTCCCTGCAGGGGTGCACCAACTTACCCACCACGCTCGCTTAACTCCGATCGGACACACTTTCTGGGTCCTGCCCGGCCTCGGCCAAACGACACACCGCAACCCTACCTACAGCTCAGCAGAGAGGTCCCCGCCGGTCTACATCCTAAGCGCAAGGGGGTCTTGGCCATCGCCCCTCGCCCTCCGGGTCGTTGCGCACACGGTGAAGCCAGGCACCAACACTACAGGAAGGCGCCGGTCCGTCCGTGCCGCCATGCTGAACTAGACGTCTGACAGAGCTTTCGGCTGATGCATACGATGCAGAACGCCCATACTATGCCCACGTGATGGTTAGTGCTATCAGGCCAGAGGCCTGCTCGGATCAAATATCCAAATCGTTAGTGGACTAGGGCTTGCAGTAACGAGCAGAGACTCATGAAAGATGTGACCCCGTCGCCCCGTCTCGAGGACTTGCTGCAAGGGTTAAGAATGCCCGGCCGTGCCTCGTATTCATCACTCGGGCACCATACAGGCACCCGTCTTCACAACACTCGCCTCTCAGGCGCACGCGGGTACCCCTCAGGGTCGACCCGCCTATCCAAGTAACAGTGTAAAGTTCAAGTATCCGTGTGTCCATAACATCAGAGGAATCTAAGGTATCACCCTCGTTGAATTCCCACTCGATGTATCCGTCAAGGTGAACTCGGAGGAATCACCCTCGATGGGTTCACACTTGATGTGTTGCACGACAGCGTCGTTACCGGAAGTGGTGAACGAGGAATCACCCTCGATGACCACGACCGAATAGCTACTCTACAGAGTTAACATCAGAAGTGCTACAAGAGGTTTCACCCTCGGCACTCGATAGTAACGCTACAGTGTTGTTACAACTAAGGGGGGTGATGTGCGGTGTCGGGGCCTGGTCTTTAATCCCGTTGATCGGGTCTTCGGATAATCCAGCGGGGCGGTCGGGACTAGTGGGGTCACTGATAGGTCTCTACCCAGCCTATACTAAGCAGTTTAGGATATGCAGGTAATTATCAACAGCAGGATACAATAAACAGGCTATGCATCAGAATAGGTAAAGCGGTAGCAGCAACAATTCTAATGCAAGCATGAGAAATTAGAATGGGCGATATCGGGATGATCAAAGGGGGGGCTTGCCTGGTTGCTCGGCGGCAAGGGCAAAGTCGTCAACGGTGGCGTCGGTCTTCAGGACATCGTCAGCGGTCTCGGGGTCTAGCGAATAGGAAGAGGGGGAAGAAACAGTAAATACTAGCAAACAGATGCATGACAATACGATACACGGTGCTAGGGGTGACCTATCGTAGTGCTACACGACATAGGTGAAGGGGGAATAACATCCGGGAAAGTTTTCCCGAAGTTGCATTTTCGGACAGGCGATCCGGAGGGGGGAATGTCCCATGTTCAGGTAGTTAGAGACATGTGACAGACGAATGGACCGCGTATTCGGATTCGTCTCGTCGTTCTGAGCAACTTTCATGTAGAAAGTATTTTCATCTGAGTTACGGATTAAAAGATATGATTTTCTAATTTTTTATTAATTTATGGAATTTAAATATTTATTTAAATCAACATTATCCAGAATAGTAGCAGCTGACATCAGCATGATGCTAGCATGACATCAGCGGGTCAAACCAGCTGACCAGAGTCAACTCTGACAGGTGGGGCCCACATGTCATTCAAAGTACTAATTAACAGAGGATTAAACTTAACTAATTAACCTAATTAGTTTGTGGGACCCACTGTCAGTGTCAGCTTTAGTTAACTAATTAGCTTAATTAGGATTAACAGGTTAATTAGTGTTTTATTGATTTATAAAATCATTTTAAATAACGCGGGACCCACATGTCATACACTGCGGGTGCCACATCAGCCGTTGACCCGGTCAACAGGTCAACGAGACCCACTTGTCGGCGTCACAGCGGGCCCACTCGTCAGTCCATGTCAGACGGTGGCCGGGGACGCGCCGGAGCTGGCTCCGGCGAGCCAAAACGCGGCGGCCGAACGCCGGAGCAGCTCGGGATTCGCCTACGGGGCACCAAAGCGGGCGCCGTTTGCGGCTACAGGTGGCTGGTGTTCGCGCGCATCCATTGGGACAGGCGGATGGGGCTGGAGTGGACTGTGGCCGCCGGAATCGAGCTCACGGCGGCTGCCGGAGTTCGGGCTTCGAGCGAATATCGCACAGGGGTCGTGTCCATCAAGTGATTGGGGTCAGGCGGCTACGCGGAGAGGCCCTGAGCACACACATGTGCTCAGCTGGCCCTGGGACGGCCGGTTGCCACGGCGGCGAGCTCCACCGTGACGGCACGCTTTGGCCAGAGCAAAACGAAGGCGGTGGCGGCGCTACGGCTACAGATTAATAGCAGAAACGAAAAGGAAAGGAAGGCGGCCTCACAGCGATCGCGCGGTGCAGCTCAGGGTGCTTGGGGAAAGCTCGACGTGGCCGGATTCATCGCCGGAGTGCGTCGGGACCAAGGAGGAGGAAGGCGGCAATGTGGGCGCTCCAGTGCTCCCCGGCTCGGTCCAGTCGGTGCAGCCGACGTAGTCGACGATGAGGGGGCGGCCTGACGCGGCGGCGGAGCAAATGGGGCACGGTGGCCGCGCTAATCCACGGCCATGGCGACGGCGAGGTTTGGGCGCCGCCGTTTTCGTGTGAGAGGGAGAGCGAGGGAGAGACTGAGGGGGCTAGGGTTCGTGGGGACGGGCGAGGGAGGCTCTTATCCCCCTCCAGGACGAGCGCCGGGCGCGGTGTCGAGCATTAGAGGGGGGGGCAGGCGCGGCGGCTGCGGACGAGACGACAACGGTGCGCGGTGGTGAACAGAGGAGGGGGGAAACGAGCGGGGTGGGCTGGGCCGGCACTGTGCCACTTAGGCCCAGGTGCCCTGGGCCCTTTGCCCCTTTTCTATTTTCTTTTCTGTTTTTTTTCCTTTTAGTTTCTGTCTTGCAAATAGTTGGGCACCCAAATGACTTTTATAAAATATATAAACTGGTCCATAAATCACAGGGCAGCATACCCTATCCCCAAAAATTAGTTTGGGGTATTTATCATTTCAGATTTATTTTATATTTATTAATAGGTTATTAAATATGGTTTTCAGTCACTGTTTGAGGATGTTCAAGCCACTTATCCAATTTCAATAATGTTGGTTTCAATTTTAGAATTGTCTCTGATTTACTTGCTATTAAATGAACAATTTAGTTTCTGAGTTTGGACAACTTTTATTTTCACTTTCAGTTTGAATTTCCAATTGAGTTTGAATTTGAAATGAGATATGATACAAATGATGATTAAGCACTGTTGATCCTGATGACATGGCATAATCAAAAGGGGATTACTGTAGTTAACCACTGGGGGTGTTACGAACTAGGACATAAGCCTCCTCTTTAGTCCCGGTTCCAACCACCAACCGGGACTAAAGGGCAGCGCCAGGAGCCAGGCCCTTTGGTCCCGGTTCGTGTCTGAAACCGGGACCAAAGGGGTCAGACGAACCGGGACCAATGGTCCCCGAGGCCCGGCCGGCGCCCTGGCCTCACGAACCGGGACTGATGCACCCATTGGTCCCGGTTCGTAGGAGAACCGGGATTAATGCCCTTTTCTGGGCTGAACCAAAGCCTTGTTTTCTACTAGTGTAATGAGCCTAGATGCCCAGACACCTAGGTGCCCCAAACAATATATATATATACATATATATATATATATATTCCAACTATACGAAAATCTTAAATTAAAAGACTAATATGCAGCGATATATATGGATGCTTTTTGCGTTTTTAATTAGTGCGCGTGGTTATCGAAAGCGAAATTCAGGTTACTGTTCACCATGGCGCGCGAAAACACTATTCATTATTCGCTATTCACAACAGTAAATTACTGTTCAAATAATTGGCTCGATTACTATTCGTACTGTACCAATAATCGGCGTTACTATTCGGCACTATTTCAATAATATGCGCCTGTCTGGTTAATTATTCGTTTACTATTCGTGATTAATTCAAAATTTTAACAAAAAAATAAATTTATATGCGGGATTTTCTCAGGGCTGGCGAGGCCTGTCGGTTCGTCCGACGGTGCTTGCAGAGGTGTAATATTCCTACTAGGTACTCACCATATTTATCATTACGTTGCATCAGATGTAACTAGTTACGTTCACTTGAATGTTTTTAAATGCAAATTTAAAGGCTGAGTTCTTATTGTCTTCCCAGACAGTTCCACCCGAAGGGAACACTTCTCTACGGCAACAGGTTCTCACTCAACGTCAACTCTGGGCTACACGGAGAACAAACACGCAGAGGTTTCTCCTATAGGATCCCTAGCATAAGAACTCTTCCCGCAAATTCATAAGTAAAAACACCAAGTGAAACCAAAGAAACTACATCATTTCAACAACATAATTTACATATGGTTTTCCCTTTCGGGAAAACCCCGAAGGGATTACACACGAACTAGGAGATTACCTTGATATTCTTGGCGATCTCGGCGCCTTCTTTGGCTATACTACTTTGATATACTTTGATATGCTTGAATATGCTCAAATATTACTTTATAACCATTCCTTCCTTTATTTCTGTGCTTCCAGCAGCACCATATTCTTCTTCTTTATTATTCTTTAGCTCATCTTTTAATATTTCTAGCATTGCTTCTAGTATATTCATCCTATTTTCTAGATTTCTGATTCTACTAGATAATATTTTTTCTTCTGGTTCAAACTCTATTTCCTGTCTCCATATTTGATTTTTGGCTTTTAGACAGGAGGCACAAGCTTGCCTTAGACATAAGATGCATGTGAACCTATTATCTTGGCTTGGATAATATATACAGAAAGCACATTTGATATTATAATCACCTTTTCCTTTAACCCAATAATGTTCGCAATCTACTTGATTCATCATTTCTATTTTTGAACCTGATAACTCATCTATTAAGTCTATCTCATCTTCACTTGAATCATATTCTTGAGTCTCATTTTCTACTTCATCTGTTTCAATAATTGAATATATTGACTCATCATCTTTTATTTCTTCATCACATGTGTAATATATTTCATTAACATTATCTATAATTAGAACTCTTTCTTGCTCTTCATATTACTAGAGTATCTTTTCTGGTCTTATTAGGGCAAGTTCTACTTAGGTGATTGGAGAGTTACATATAAAACACCTACATGTTTTATCATAAGTTTTTCTAGGACATATCTTCTTACATTCTTTTATGTAGAAATGGGGCTCTATTATCTGACCTTCTTAAGAAAACCTTTTCTTAGTTCTAAAATTTCTATTATCTCTCCTTTGGGATTTATAATATTTTTTATTCTTATACCTTTCTTCTCCATATGTTAATGGTATTTGGACAATGTTATTGCAGAAATTATAATCGTGTTTCTTCATAGATCTTTGAGCTTGTATGCCTGTACATATCTTTCTTAGCTGTTAAAGACAAATGTTATGGCTTGAGATATGTTTACAATATTTCCTCCTGATTCCTTTTTATATTCCTCAAATATTATAGATCCTAAAGGGTCAGGCACTTATTAAAATATCTTTCTACTACTCCTATATTAAAGCCTTGCTTAGCAGTGGTGCATATATAAGTAATGCTGAGAGAATTCTTTTATGCCTTTCCAGCTTGTTAGAGTTAATTTTTCTATTTCTCTTAATCTTTCATTTTGTAATGCAGTATGTCCTAATTCTGGATCTTCTGCTATGATCATATTTGAAATAACATTTGCAAAGTTATTCGGATTGCTTCCTGCTCTTTTTAATTCTTGGTATTGATCAGGGCATGCTTCTACCCATTGTTCCCATAGGACTTTTACAGATTCTCCTAAAAATGTTTCAAGATATGTTAACATATCTTCAACCTTTGTGCCAATATTATGCTGGTTTTGTATATATTTTTGAACTATTAAACTTTTCCATATGCTAATTATATTCAGCCAATCTATCGGATCATGGGCTGCTAAATTTAAAATAGCACCATCATTTTTATAAATTTGAAATTGTACTGGCTTTTCAAAATCTCTTCTCTTGGTACCCATATATCTATATTGTCCAGGGATATATGTGGGTTGGTAGTCATCTTTTTCTGGAGGCCATTGTCCAGCTGATCTGGTAGGTCTCTCCCTTTCTTCATCTCTTCTTACTGACGATTCTCCATATCCCCTTCTTCTTTTTCCACTATTTTCTACTTCCATGGCTTCCATTGCATTGTCTAAATTATGCAATCCCACATCATCTACCAACTATACCAAATTTAATATATATACAAATATATATCACCAATATATTTATCCAATATTCTGCGGTCTATATCAGTGTGCGCGAACAATATATATGCGGTGCTATTTGATGCTGATCAGTATCTGCGGTTAATATTCAGCTTACTATTTGGCACTATGCAAATAATTGGTGCCTTACTATTTAGAATAGTATTTCACTATTTGCAGCAATATTCAATTCTTTGCCACTATTTTAATGATATGCGTGTGTCTGATGGTTAACACGGCTAATTCTTGCTTAACTTCAACCAATATGCAGGATCTATTAGCTGGCTGCCGGGACCAGATATTCGTCCTGTTCGTTCTTCGCAGGTTGTGAAATTCCTACTCGGTACTCACCATATTTATCATTACGTTGCATCAGATGTAGCTAGTTACGTTCACTTGACGGTTTTAATTACAAATTTATTAGGCAAAATTCTTATCGTCTTCCCAGGCAGTTCCACCCGAAGGGAACACTTCTCTACGGCAACGGGTTCTCACTCAACGCCAACTCTGGGCTACACGGGGAACAAACACGCAGAGGTTTCTCCTATAGAATCCCTAGCATAAGAACTCTTCCCATAAATTCAGAAATAAAAACACCAAGTGAAACCAAAGAAACTACATCATTTCAACAACATAATTTACATATGGTTTTCCCTTTCGGGAAACCCCGAAGGGATTACACACGAACTAGGAGATTACCTTGATATTCTTGGCGATCTCAGCGCCTTCTTGGCTATACTACTTAGTGGAGTGGCTAATCTCCTACTAAGCAAGGAAGAGAGCTGGCTGCTTGCTTCTCTCGAGTGCTCTCTCTCTTCTCAGGCTTGAGTGCTCTCTGCCTCTGTCTCTCTTTTCTCTCTATGTCTGTCTCTACGTCTGTCTTTACGTCTCTGAAGAGAGCGCCTCCTTTTATAGCCGTGAAACGGCTGCCAGTGAAGCCTTCGGGAGCCTCCGCTCGACTGCCAGTGATGCCCTCACTTATTTATTTTACATACGGTAGCATGCACGCGTGTCCTACTAGGGTACATGCGTGTCCTTCTAAAATATGGATAGGCACGAGAGAAAGTGCCCGACAGACTTCAATCTTCAGGAATCTTCGCCTTTCTTCACATGGGCGTTGTCTCCCGGTGGATGATTGGCTTGCCTCCAGTGTCTTCTAATTATATGAGCAATGCACAGAGATTGCTCACACCGTTGGCTTGAATCCTGAACTCTGCCTTCTTCTCTGATGCAAATATTCTGGAATCTGATGCATCAAACATTTTTTTTATATATATATGGGTGGGTCTTCCCCGCCAATATGATTGATATACCATATCAATATTCGGGGGTGTCCTCCGCGCCCGAAAAATTGATAGCAATATCAATTCAAGTATATGGCCTATTGATTAATACCAATATTCACGTATCATTAATTGCTAATCAATATGCTGCCCATGTCCAGCGATGTCCATATGGTCATCGTCAGACAAATAAGAAACATATTTTTGATTACTTTCTTTCTTTATTTCTTCAACTATTTCTTGTCTTAATTCCTTTAATATTTCTTCTTTCAAATCTATTTTCAATTCTTCTTTCCACACTTTTGACATTTCTTTCCATTTTTTCATCTATTTTCATATCTATATCCCCATTTAAAGAATCCACTCCTTTGACAAGCATTCTTTATATGATTTTATATTTTGGGAAGAATATTATTATCTTTTTTCATATTCGGAGCTTGATTCATCTATTTTCAACTTTGCGAGAACCTGCTGTTGCCGGATTGCATTATTTTCTTTTCTATCTTCGTATTATTTCTCGATAATTGAAATAACAACTACTTCATTTCTTTGCCCAATTCAAGGCATATTGACTTTATCATATGTTATTTCTTCCCAATGGTCTAATATTCCAGATTACTCCCATTGAACAAAATATTGTTTGAATTGGCATATTTTTGTTCATCATGTTAGAATATTCCGCAAGACATCGGGATTAGAGCATGTATCCTTTCCTTTTTCTTTCAAGTATATCCTTATTATCCAATATGCATCTTGGAGCTCATCAACATGGATATGATTCTTTGGTTTGAAATTGAATGTATTTGGTGAAAATATCTTTATACTATTATTATTTCGAATATGCAGCATTCACTTCCACCTGCGAATGTACTTTCTTCATATCTGTAAATAGTAATGTCAGATAAAGCATTATTCTTTGATATGCTTGAATATGCTCAAATATTACTTTATAACCATTCCTTCCTTTATCTTGTGCTTCCAGCTGCACCATATTCTTCTTCTTTATTATTCTTTAGCTCATCTTTAATATTTCTAGCATTGCTTGCTTCTAGTATATTCATCCTATTTTCTAGATTTCTGATTCTACTAGATAATATTTTTTCTTCTGGTTCAAACTCTATTTCCTGTCTCCATATTTATTTTTTGGCTTTTAGACAGGAGGCACAAGCTTGCCTTAGACATAAGCTGCATGTGAACCTATTATCTTGGCTTGGATAATATATACAAAAGCACATTTGATATTATAACACCTTTTCCTTTACCCATCATGTTCGCAATCTACTTGATTCAGTCATCATTTCTATTTTTAAACCTGATAACTCATCTATAAGTCTATCTCATCTTCACTTGAATCATATCTTGAGTCTCATTTTCTACTTCATCTTGTTTCAATAATTGAATAATTGACTCATCATCTTTATTTCTTCATCACTGTTAATATATTTTCATTAACATTATCTATAATTAGAACTCTTTCTTGCTCTTCATATTTACTAGAGTATCTTTTCTGGTCTTTATTAGGGCAGTTCTACTTAGTGATCTGGAAGTTACATATAAAACACCACATGTTTTATCATAAGTTTTTCTAGGATCATATCTTCTTACATTTCTTTTATGTAGAAATGGGGCTCTATAATCTGACCTTCTTAAGAAAACCTTTTCTTAGTTCTAAAATTTCTATTATCTCTCCTTGGGATTTATAATATTTTTATTCTTATACCTTTCTTCTCCATATGTTAATGGTATTGGACAATGTTATTGCAAATTATAATCGTTTTCTTCATAGATCTTTGAGCTTGTATGCCTGTACATATCTTTCTTAGCTGTTTAAAGACAAATGTTATGGCTTGAGATATATTTACAATATTTCCTCCTGATTCCTTTTTATTCCTCAAATATTATAGATCCTAAAGGGTCAGGCAACTTATTAAAATCTTCTACTACTCCTATATTAAAGCCTTGCTTAGCAGTGGTAGCATTATATAATAATGCTGAGAGAATCTTTTATGCCTTTCCAGTTGTAGAGTTAATTTTTCTATTTCTCTTAATCTTTCATTTTGTAATGCAGTATGTCCTAATTCTGGATCTTCTGCTATGTCATATTTGAAATAACATTTGCAAAGTTATTCGGATTGCTTCCTGCTCTTTTAATTCTTGGTATTGATCAGGCATGCTTCTACCCATTGTTCCCATAGGACTTTTACAGATTCTCCTAAAAATGTTTCAAATATGTTAACATATCTTCAACCTTTGTGCCAATATTATGCTGGTTTTGTATATATTTTTGAACTATTAAACTTTTCCATATGCTAATTATATTCGGCCAATCTATCGGATCATGGGCTGCTAAATTTAAAATAGCACCATCATTTTTATAATTTTGAAATTGCACTGGCCTTTCGAAATCTCTTCTCTTGGTACCCATATATCTATATTGTCCAGGAATATATGTGGGTTGGTAGTCATCTTTTTCTGGAGGCCATTGTCCAGCTGATCTGGTAGGCCTCTCCCTTTCTTCATCTCTTCTTACTGACGATTCTCCATATCCCCTTCTTCTTTTTCCACTATTTTCTACTTCCATGGCTTCCATTGCATTGTCTAAATTATGCAATCCCACATCATCTAGTGAGTTATAAAAATCATTATATTGTTCTGCATCATCATAATTTTTATCTTCTAACTCTTCTTCTTCTTCTTCTTCTTCATAACTTTCTAATAAAAGCTTA